>CM053771.1:556405730-556591054 GCA_028658325.1 Potorous gilbertii
GGTCTTTCAATGAAATAGAGGACTTTCAAGCATTCTTGATGAAAAGACCAGAGCTGAAAAGAAAATATGACTTTCAAACACAAGAATGAAAAGAAGCATGAAAAGGTAAACAGCAAAGAGAAGTCATAAGGAACTCATTAAAGTTGATTCGTTCATTCCTACATGGAAAGATATTTGTTACTCGGAACTTTATCAGTATTAGGGTAGTTAGAGAGAATATATATGTATATGCATATACATGTGTGTTTATATATATGTATATATACATATATAGGTATGTTTCAGTATATATATATGTGTGTATAGTATATATGTGTGTATATATGTGTAGGTATGTATATGTATATAGGTGTATATGTGTATGTATATATACATACACAGAGGACACAGAGTGAGCTGAATATGAAGGGAGAATACCTAAAAAATAAAATTTACTCTTGAGTGGAATGTACTAGGAGTAAGAGAAAGGGAGAGGTAGAATGTAGCAAATCATCTCACATAAAAGGAGTCGAGAATGAGCTTTTACAATGGAGGGGAAGGGGGGAGATGAAAGGGAATAAGTGAGTCTTACCCTCATGGGATTTGGCTTAAGGAGGGATAACACACACACTCAATTGGGTATAGCAATCAGGGGGAAAGGGGTTAGGAGAGGGAAGATAATAGAAGAGACCACAAATTGGGGAAAACGATAATCAGAAACAAACACTATTGTGGGGGGGATAGGTCAAGGAAGAGAAGAAAATAAATGGAGGGCAGGGCAGGACAGCCAGAAATGTGGTTAGTCTTTCACAACGTAACTATTATGGAAGTGTTTTGCATGGCTATACATGTATGACCTATATTGAAGTTTGTTTTCTCTTTTTTTATATGTTTTTTATTTTTTTATTGTATTTATTTTTTGATTTTGACTTTCTTTTCCATAAAATTTTGAGTTCCACTTTTTCTCCTCATCTCTCCCCTCCTCCCACCCCATAATACCTTGCATTCTGATTACCCCTTCCCTCAATGTAGCCTCCCTTCTGTCACACCCCACCCTTCCTTTATCCTCATCTTCTCTCTTTTCTTGTAGAGCAGGATAAATTTCTATACCCTATGACCTGTGTTTCTTATTTCCCAGTTATATGCCATAATAATTATCTACATTCGTTTCTAATACTTTGAATTCCAACTTCTCTCCCTCCCTACCCATCCCCACTGAGAAGGCAAGCAATTCAATACAGGCTATATATGTGTCGTTTTGCAAAAGACTTCCATAATAATGATGTTGTATAATACTAACTATATTGCCCTCTATCCTACCCTGTCCCCCTCTTTTTTTTTTATTCTCTCATTTGGTCTTGTCCCTTCCCCAAAACGTTTACTTTTAGTTATTCCTTTCTCCCATTTGCCTTCCCTTTTATCATTCCCCTCACCCCACTTGTCCCCTCCTCCCCTACTTTCCTGTAGGATAGATTTTCATACCAAATTTAGTGAGCATGTTATTCCCTTCTTAAGCTATATGTGAAGAAGGTAAGCTTCACTTTTCTCCTCTCACCTTCTCCCTTTTCTCTTCCATTGAACAAGATTTTTCTTATCTCTTTTATGAGTTATAGCCTGTCCCATTCCATTTCTCCTTTTCTCCTCCCAGTATTTCCTTCCCTCACCCCTTAATTTTTATTGTATTTTATGGATATCATCTCTTCCAATTCAACTCAACCTGTACTCTCTGTCTATATGTGTATGTGTGTGTGTGTGTGTGTGTATAATCCCTCCACCTCCTCAAATACTGAGAAAAGTCTCAAGAGTTAACAAATACTATCTTTCCATGTAGGAATGTAAACAGTTCAGCTTTAGAAAGTCTTTTATGATTTTTCTTTCCTGTTTACCTTTTCATGACTCCCTTGATTCTTGTGTTTGAAAGTCAAATTTTCTAATCAGTTCTGGTCTTTTCATTATGAATGCTTGAAAGTCCTCTTTATCATTGAATGACCATTTATTCCCTTGAAGTATTATACTCAGTTTTGCTGGGTAGGTGATTCTTGGTTTTAATCCCAGTTCTTTTGACTTCTGGAATATCCTTTTCTAAGCCCTTCGATCCTTTAATGTAGAAGCTGCCAGATCCTATGTTATCCTGAGTATTTCTACAATACTTGAATTGTTTCTTTCTAGTTGCTTGCAATATTTTCCTTGACCTGAGAACTCCAAAATTTGGCCATAATATTCCTAGGAGTTTCCCTTTTCTGGTCTCTTTCAGGTGATTGGTGGATTCTTTCAATATATATTTTGCCCTCTGGTTCTAGAATATCAAGGTAGTTTCCCTTGATAATTTCATGGAAGTTGATGTCTAGGCTCTTTTTTTGATCATGACTTTCAGTAGTCCCATCATTTCTCAATTGTCTCTCCTGGACCTATTTTCCAGGTCAGTTGTTCTTCCAATGAGATATTTCACATTATCTTCTATTTTCTCAAACTTTTGATTTTGTTTTATAACTTCTTGAATTATCTCATAGTCATTAGCTTCCCTGAACTCAATTTTCTCTTTTAAAGAACTATTTTGTTCCGTGAGCTTTTGAATCTTCTTTTCCATTTAGCTAATTCTTCTTTTTAAAGCCTCCTTCTCCTCATAGACTTTCTGTACATCTTTTTCCAACTGAGTTAGCCTCTTTTTAAAGGTGTTATTTTCCTCAGCATTTTTTTGGTTCTCCTTTAGCAAGCTGCTGACATGCTTTTCAAGCTCTTCTATGGCCTGAGCCCATTTCATATTCATTTTGGAGGTACTGGAGGCAGAAGCCTTGACTTCCTCTGACAGTATGCCTTGTTCTTCCTCATCTGAAAGGATGGGAGGAGACACCTGGTCACCAAGAAAGTAACCTTCTATGGTCTTATTCTTTTTCCCTTTTGGGGGCATTTTCCCAATCCGTTACTTGACTTCTGAATCCTTCATCAAGAGGAGGCTCCTAGTGCTTCTCCTCTCCCCAGTACCATGCTCAAGGCTGAAGTTCAGATCAGTTACTCAATTCCACCAGAAGTTTTAAGCTGACCTGCCCGCTGCTGCCGCCTGGGGTTAGTGCTGGGAGAACCCCATCCCCCTCTTTCCCAGCTGGCAAAGCCCTCCCACACTGACCTTTGTAGCTTTCTTTGTTGCTTGTGCATTGAGAGATCTGGGGCCCTCCCTGCTGGGAATTCTGCCCCAGAGGTCTGTTCAGGTCCTGTTCCTCCCAGTACTGCACAGCCAGGGCTGGGTTCTGCTCAGCTCAGCGTTCTGTGAGATAGACCTTTCCTATTGGCCTTCCAGGTTACTTTTGGCTGGAAACCTCTTTCATGCTGTTCTGTGACTTCTGCTGCTCTAGAATTTGTTGAGTCATTTTTTACAGGTATTTTGTGGGCTGTGGGGGAAGCACTAGAGTGTGTCTTTCCACTCTGTCATCTTGACTCTACAAACTGTTTGTTCTCTCAAGGAGGGTGGGTGGGGAGGGAGGGAGAAAATATGGAACTCAAAGGTTTAAAAATGAATGTTAAAAGTTTTTTTTTCCATGAAATTAGGAAATAAGATGTACAGGCAATGAGAAAAGAAATCTATTTTGCCCTACAGGAAAACAGGGGAGGGAGATAGAAGGGAGGATAGACTGGAGGAAGGGGTGGATGGGGTGCATACTGTCCTGGTGTAGAGAGATGGGGAGAAAATTTGGAATTCAAATTCTTGTAGAAGTGAATGTGGAAAACTGAAAAATAAAGATGAAAGACCAAAAAAAGTATTTCTAGCAGCTCTTTTTTTAGCGGCAAAGAATTTGAAATTGAGGGATGTCCATCAAGAGGGGAAGGGCTAAACAAGCTGTGGTACATGACTGTGATGGAACGCTACTGTGCTGGAAGAAATGATGAGCAGGCTGATTTCAGAAAGACCTGGGAAGACTTACCTGAACCAATGCAGTGAATTGAACAGAACCAGGAGAACACTGTACACAGTAATAGCAACATTCTTCGATGAACTGTGAATGACTTGGCTACTGTGATCCAAGCAATGATCCAAGACAATTCCAAAGGACTCATGATGAAAAATGCTCTCCACTTCCAAAGGGATCCAGTGCAGTTGAAATGCAGACTGATGCCCATTTTTCCCTTTATTTTTCTTTCTTCCCTCCCCTTATCCCCCCAGCTAAGGTGTAAATGCTTTGCCTGACTTCTTCATATGTAAAATGGCTATTGTATTTCTGGCCTTCTCAGTGGGCAGGGGAGGGGCTGGAGGTAGATGGAAAATTTGGAGCTGAAAATAAAAATGTTTAAAAACATGCTTTGTGTTTAATCAGTCATGTACAAAAATGCTGAGAATTCTGTGGATTATTTTGTACGCTCCTGCTTTGCAGAAGGAATTTAGTTCATGGCTCATTGATGCTCTAGGTAAACCATCAAATCACCTGCAAATAGAGCCCTTTGCTCCTCCTTGCTAACACTTAACTCTCTTACTTTTCCTTGCCTGATTGCTATGAAGAGTGGAAGGAGCGAAAGCAAATGAGCAACCTCTGCCCTCACTCAGAAGGCCTGTCTTTACATGATCCACAGCCTGGATGGGGACCCCAGCCCAAGATGGCAATTCACTCAGTCAGCTTTTCATGTCTCTCTCCTGGATGCCTGCTTCTCCCTAACACACTTTTAACAAGGCTTTCCCAGGAGAGAGGTCAAGAGTTTCCTGCCCAGCTTTCCCTCAGGGCATAAACTCTTCTTTGGTTGGAGGGTGAAGCTCAGCATTTTGCCAGTTCAGCCCTACCTCAGCATCCTGCCCACTGCCATGCACACTTTATGAAAGTGGTGCCCACAGCCTGTGCCTCTGAGGTTTGAAGCTTGCTGCCACAGAGGGCAGTGGGAATGGACCAGCAGGCTCCTGGTGTCCCCATACTTCTCCTCTGGAGACTCTGACCGACATCTCTAGTCTCTGAGGTCTCTCAGATCTAGCTCTCCCTGAACCTTGTCTGACTCCTCTGGAGGGCCCTGTAGGCGAGGCACCAGCAGGCACCTTACTACACCAACTCTTTTCCAGAGTGCTTCTGTCCCATGAGTAACTGGGGCTGCTAGGTTAAGAGAAATGCCTTTGAGCACCTGAAAGAAGAGTCCTCTCAATCCTGTTTTTAATATTTCTTTAAAAAAAGAAATTGAGAAATCCCATCTATTGACATGATCAGGTGGTTTTTGTTAAGGTTACTTCTGCTGTTCTTATGCTGAACTGTCCTTGTATGCCTTGGATAACTTGGTATAACTTGGTCACCATGACTGATGAAGGTTTGGATACGTTGCTAGAATCTTTGTCAAGATTCTGATCTAACCTTTTCACACTAATGTTCACGAGTAGTTTGAATCCATCGTTTACTCTTTACTTTGTCCCTTTTCTCAGATTGGGAACAAGGACCGTGTCCATATCAAAGGAAAACATTGACAGTTCAAAAAGCCTCCTTTACTTTCAAAACATTTATGTAGCATAACTATTACCTGGTTTTTAAGTGACCAATGAAACTCCTTCATAAATCTATCTGGACCAGGGGATTTCACCCAAGGAAGGTCATTGATGGCTTGCTAAATGTATCTTTCTGAAATTGCAATATTGAGCTCATTTTGTTTTCTTAATGTCTAAAAATGTCTATCAACATTTAGATTTTTAGTCTTGTTTGAATAGAATTCAGTTCAGTTATTTCTGAGTTTTCTTTATTTTCTCCATGTGCCATGAACACTTCTCCCACCCCCCATCCCCAGTTCTTCCCGATTTTAATTTGGTTTTCTTCCCTTTAAAAAAAAAATCCAATTAGCTACTGGCTTTTTATTTGCTAGTCATTTTAAAAGTCAGCTTTTGGGTTATTAGTTCATTTGTTTTCTAAGAATTCTGTTACTCAGCTTTTTAATGCCCCAGATTTCGCCCCACTCTTCTTAATTATAGGCTTTGGAATTACTCACCTGGTATTTGTAGCTTTTTTTAAAATTCATGTTCAGTTCTTTTGCTCCTTTTCTCTTAGGACTACACATTAGAAGGATGAACACAAGACATATTATCAGGGATAGGTTTCCTTCTAAGGACTGCCTCAGTGGGCTACCCCAGCCTTTTATTATTCGTTTCCTTAAGGTCATTCTGGGTGTCACGTGATTCGGGTTTTGACCCACTCCATCATTTGGATGGTTTGTTTACTCTTTTTGGATCTCTACCTTTTTTCCTATTTTTAGTTATGTGTGTGGTGTGTATGTGGTGTTTGTGCGTATGTGTGTGTGTGTTAGCAAAGGACACATTTAGGATTGATTTCTGCTTTTCCTTTGAGTTGTTTTGGGGCCTAGGGATTCATCAATTCTGTCTCATGCAAGCATGAAAATACATATATTCTCTATCTCTCCTGGTCAGTTACCAGTTTGGGGACATTGTTAAGCCTACAATTTCCTTTTTATCTTTCATTTGGATTTATCTAGTTCTGGCAGGAATACTGTCACCTAGAAAACAGTGTCTTACTATTGAAATACTTCAGCTAAGATGCAGGAGACTATGGAAGCACATATGGAAAGGGCTGGGGCAAGAAAACCTTCTTTCTGGACATGTGGTTGGGGGGGTAAAAGAATCCCGACACAAATGGGAAAGCCCAGCACAGGAGAAGCTTTTGAAGCACAGGTTGCGCTGTCCCCCAAACAAGCAGGGGGAGCCATGGGAGACTGGGGGAAGGGCATCACCACTTTGATTTCTCCCCAGATATAGGGAGTATGGGTGGCCAGAAAAGGGAAGTGGCCTGGGCCCAGGAAAGGAGACAAGAGAGGGACAGCCCTGGAAGCCCCCAGAAGCCTCTAGTGAACCAGAGAGCCAGTAAAGCCCATCATGAGATGGGAAGGCAGGTGGTTGCAGGACCCTCTGCCCCAGAGACAAATATAACTGCTGTCATCATTTGCTCTCTAGGAACAATGCCCAGAAATAGGGCGCAGTTTTTTTCTGAGGGCCCAAACATTCTGAAAAGGGAAAATGAAGGAAGGAGCTGGAGTTGCCTCACACCTCTGCTCCCTCTGTGTATACAGGGGTAGAGGAAGTGACCAGTGGGTGGACGAGGTCCAGAGACCTCTAGCCCAGAGAAGGATGGAGCAGCATTTGACATTGTTATGGCATGAGTGCCTGGCACTTTGCACACAGTAGGAGACTAATACATGCTTGCTGAATTAAAATGAACAAATTCTATGAGTCAATTCAATTTGAGTCAAGTCAAACCATGTCTGATGGAGGAGTCATGTGGAGCCTATGCCCATCCCTACCATTAAAGCAGTTTTATGAGACCCTTTGGAGGTACCTGGTTTTGAAGGCAGGGAGGCCTCAGTTCTGATAATGAGAATGATAAGTAGCACTGCTAGAGATGCGTAATCTCATTTGATTTGATAAGTATCTGGTGAAGTAGGTGTCCTTATTATCCCATCTTACCCAGAGGATCAGCCATGTGCCCAGGGCCACATAGCTTCTAAGAGTGAAAGGAGACTCCAGGTCCAGGGTTCATTCCTCTGTGCCCCGGAGCTCCCTCCAATCCTAGCACTTACTGCAACTTCAGTGGCAAAGTACTCCCTCCATTGGGGCAGCTAGGTGGTACAGTGGATAGAGCACTAGTGCAGGAGTCAAGAGGACCTGAGTTCAAATCTCATCTCAGACACTTGACACTCGCTAGCTGTGTGACCTTGGGCAAATCACTTAACCCCAACTGCCTGGTCACTGCATTCAGATGGCTCTGGAGAAGTAAGGCTGGTGATCTGTGCAGCCCTCCCTCACTCAAAACAAAGTCAAGTGCAAATCATGTCATCAATTCTCTGATGGCATGGTCTTTGGCAACAAAGGACGAACACACTCCCTCCACCTCTGCGTCAGGTTCCTCCTCAGTAAAATGATGGGTTCTCATCCTGCAGTCCAGATAGATTTTAGGAATTTCATGATCTTTATTTCTCCTGACCTCTGAGATGGGGCATTTCCTTCTACTATGAATGCAGGCACCAAACCATTTCTCTGGAAGCGGCCCATCAAAGGGCCCCCTGTCCAGCTCTCCAGCTGTACTCTGACCTCGGCACGCCATCTGGGCACCCTCCCTTCTATGGGTATGCTCTCCTTTCCCCCAAACTTCCACATAATGCTCAGGCCTGCCTCCTGAGAGAAACGAGTAATGGAGGGAGGTCCACAACTTCCACCTTCCCCCTCTACAACTCACAGGCAGGTCACTCCAGAAAGATTTCCCTCTCATTGCTACCCCAATTTCTGCCTGCCTGGATCCTTGCTTGGTTTAATGACCTGAGAGGTCCCTTCTAGGACTGACTCTCCCAAGCCACCTGCCCTGGGCTGCCAGGACAGAGGGAGGGCATTCCCAGATGTGTACCAGTCTCTTGAGCTCACCCTCAGCCCTGATGGCTTCCTACTAAGCTTCTCAAGTCTGACCTGTGTAAAGAACAAGCAGATCCAGTATCTTCTATTAAAAGTTGAGAAGGCCCAGCACCGAGGTGGACATCTTGGTGACCATCCCCTCCCTCCATCCACTTTCAGAAAGCTTTCCCAGGCCTTAGCCCTGTCTCTCAGCCTGATGTCTCAGCCCCCATTAGCCTGTCCGGCCATGTGGGTTTGGTAGCCACCAAACTATCAAGTGTGGGCTGGACTGAAGTGAAGTAAAGCAAAGGCGAATAAATGCAGGAAGGCCAAATTTAGCCAAGGTAGGACCAGATCACTCCTAATACCCTCACCCCGCCCCCCCCCCTCCTTGAGCTGGGCCCAGACAGGCTCCCTGGAGAAGATGCCTGGATTACTAACCCAAAGCTAGTCCCCATGTGCTAAGTGCTATCACTAGGTCTGGGTAAGAGGACAGCCTCCGTCTCCTCTCCCCACTTGTTAAGGCAGTACATGCCATTCTCAGAGATGGCAACCCCCACCCCAGCCTTGTTTGGACTTGGTATCCTGAAACCACAACAGCTCAGGAGGCTGCCTAGAAGTCATCCTTTATTGACTGACAGAGTGCTTTACAATACGGTAAACCTCACAACAGAATGCACAGCAAGAAGTACAATCAATGAACCACACAACTAAAAACATGGCAATGAAGCAACATCAGTTCAATGTCCTAGATGCTGAGGAGGAGCCACTCCATGTACTCGGAGGTCGGATACACGAGAGATGTGGGGACGCTGACCTCTGTGGAGGATGCATCCTGAGCAAGATGCCCAAGCCAGAGTCCAAATCCCACTGAGCGGCTGGGTCCTTCGTGCGGCCTCCCCAAGGCAGTGGCAGTACCAAAACTCAACTTCCCAGGGGCTTGAAGCACAGAGGAGACCCCTGGGTCACCCCATCCTGGAAGAAGCAGATCCGAAGGGAGGAGTCACCCAAGAACTTGGAAGGGGAAGTAAAGAGCCAACAGTTCGAGTCCTGACAGTTATTTTCATGTCCACGTTGTTGGCACTAAGTTCAAGAGAAAGTCACCTCCTGTTAAGTGGGAGTTCTGAGGCGAACAGGCTGCCCTGATGCTTCTGCGCTATTTGCCAACACAAAACAGAGAGGCAAGTGGTGTGGTGGTCAGACTGGAAAAGAAGGCACAGGTGACACTCCTGCCGGCCCCTGAATCTCTTGGGCACCACAAGGGGCAGCTAGGCCCCGCCTCGTCCCACCCTCGGTCCAAGGGGCACTGAAAGACCCTTCCCCTACTCCCTGAGTGACCATGAGGAGGCACTAGTCCTTTCTGTGAGTTCACCCTGCAGACAAGAGCCCAGGGAGAGGCCCTGAGCACTTGGTGTGGGGCAGCAATCCTCCTCTAAGCAATGGAAACAGAAGGGGCAGAAGCCCTGGCAGGGAGAAAACCCTCCCTGGGAAGGAGACTCCACACTTAGGTGACAGGTTTAGAATGCTCACCACCTGCCACCACTGTGGCTGTGGGACTGGGGGAACCAAATGCAAGGAGAGGGAGTTCTCTCCTATTCCAGGAAGGGTTTTCTCCTGGCTCTAAAGGAGGAAGAACCAGTTCTGAGCTGGATCTCTCTACACTGTGGCCATCCCCTTATCCCTTGAAGGGGTCTCCTACTGTGGACAAGAGTGACTCAGCCTCAGGGTTCTGCCAAGTTCTAAAAGGCCAGATTTGCTTTCTCGGGCTTCATTCATCTGCCAGGAGAGCCCAATTCCCTGCTTCTGTTCCTCCCTAGTGAGGAGAGGGCGGGCATGGGTTCCCAGGGTGTGTATGCTCTAACACTCCCCAATTAAGATGGCAGCTGCTCTCTCTACTGGCTGTGCACCTGACCCCACAAGGTTGGCACCCAGGCTCTCTAAGTCACCCTCATACACCCACTTCTACCAAAGTATACTCCATATACTGCCATGGCCACAGGGTTTCAAGTATTCAGTTTGCATAAGGAATCAACCTGAGATTTTCCTAAACTGCACTTCTCGGGTATTCAGTATGTTAATCTTTATTAAGTACAGAAAAGTCAACACCTGGACAATTATTGGAAAAAATTATATTTTGGAAGAACTCACTCTACATAAGGTGACAGAATTCCAAAAAATCAAATTACATGAAAATATACATCGCAATTTCTTTGTACATCAGGTGTAGAGAAATGGGGAGGGTGTCGGGGGACAGAGTCTTCAATCACAAACCCAGAAGTTACTGGTGGGAAAAGCTTCCAGCTGGCCATGCTTTGGGAGTCCAACGTCAACATCAGGCAGAATGAAGACAAGGGACCAAAAAAACAAAAAAAAAAAAACAAAAATAAACCCTTGGGTGAATTCCAATCCACTGACTTTGGACCAGGAGAGGGGGTGCCAGAAAGATTATTGCTACACCCAATCAAAGACGTGCGTGATTGGATGACAAGAGGAGAGCACCGAGGGCTGGCCGTCCCGGGCAGGTCCTCGTCCAAGTCAGGCAGCTGCTTAGCGAGAGTCTCCGTATTGGAACTAAACAGCTGGACAACGCTCTGGCAGAAGCGACAAGAGCCCAAACAAACAAAATACAAAAGTCTAGTAAATGAAAGCGTTTAATGAAGCCTCAATGGTTTAAAGGAAAATTAAGTGGACATTTAATCCTAATTGGTTTTAATCTGACATGCTTTAAGAAGTCTCTTTAAACTGATAAAGAAACAATGAATAGGGAAAGAAAACCTGCTAAAATCTTTCGAATGTACACGATTCGATTCTTAGTCTAACTACGAGAGCATCATCTGGTACACTGTGAATGGGGGTGGACATGACAGCATAGATATTCTCCGGGTCACGTTGTGCTATGTACATGTCTTTACAATTCTTCCTGAAGGTTAAAGCAGTTCATTAGAATTCAGAATGCGTCATCATCTCTAAGTTGGCACTTGGCAGGCTCTTGTCAGCACTGATAACTGGCGTTATGACCGCAGCCTAGTCCAGCCAGCATTTGCCAACTTGTTACGACATCAATCCAGCTAGGTGGGGAGAGTGCCATGTTTCCCAAGTGGAGACCTGTGACAGACACAAACACAACATCAGGCTCACTGTCAACACTTACCACAGATGAAAGGAAACAGGCATTCCTCCTTGTTACAAGGACGCAGCACTTGGGGGAAACTCTCCAGTGAAAAAAATGCTATCCTTCCTATCATGTTCAGTAGAGAGGTCAGGGAATGCTGAAAAGATGGAGCGCTATGGTTTCACCTGACCCTCCCCACCACCCTGAAAGGGAAGGGCTGTTACTGCTTCCATTTTAAAGAGAGCATCATCACAGAGTTTGGAAGTGTCTGTGGCTGGATTTGAACTTGGGGCCTCCAGAAGTCAGGCCCTGTGCTCTGTGCATGGTGGTACTCTCCCCACTCCTCAGTTGTCTCTAAACAATCCTGGCTCCTGGGGGTGGAGATGATGATTGCACCTCAGGATTTGTCAATGAGACCTTGAGAGTCAGTCTTCCAGGGTTCCTAAAGCTCAGAAAAAAGGGGGAATCAGCCCAGGAAGGAGGGGGAGGTCTCAGCATCCAAGGCATAAGGAGGAGGGAAAGCGCATGGAGGAAGGGGCTATCCCTCAATTGCTTCTGTTTTCTGCCTGGAAAAGTCAACACAAAAACAATCACAAAGAAGCCCCTGGATGAACAGTAGGGGTGACAGCAGCTGTGGATTCAGCAGGATGGAGAAAGGGCAAAGTGAGGGGCCATCACATAGAGGGCTTGGTCAAAGAGATCATGATGTCCCATCTCCTTGTCTGACTGGCAAGATGAGGGGGAATCCTGAAGACACTCTCAGAGGTTTTCAGTGTCTCAGGCAGAAGATAAGTAATTAGGAAGAGGATGGATTTGGAAATAGAGGAGCCCTAAAGACTGGCCATGGCCCACAGCTCTGGGAACCCTGTCATCTTTGTTATGGACGAGGCGCAGACAGCAGGCTTACTAAGTGAAGCAAGGCAGCTTCAGAGAGAATTAAATAAGGCAAGGTTATACAGAGGTGGTTTGCAAATCTGTTTCCAAAAGATAAAATGGAAAAGTTTTGGCTGGAAAGAGGATCTGAGGGCGTAGCAGTTGGCCGAAGGCTTCCTGGGGCCACAGCTGGACTGAGGTGAGATCTTGGCTATAGCGGTCATGGCCCCAGGGATTAGCCATTCGTAGAAGTAAAGGGTTCGAAGGGCCCTCAGCAGACAGCCCTACTGTCCCAGGTAGATCAGGTGAGGCCTCTTGCAGACAGAGGTAGCCAGGGGTATGGAGGCCTAGGCACAAGGCATCTGACTCCCTAAGTTCTTGGAGGGCTGTTACCTTCTCTGCTCGGCTCTAGAAGGAGCAGCAAATTTGCAAAGAGGCAGATTCAGTCATCCCAAGCAGCTTGGAAAGAGACAGGAGAAGAAGCGTGGAATCCCAGGAGAAACAAGGAAGGCCAGAGTGGAGGCTGTCAAGTTCCAGGCGAAGGGTCTTGTCTTATTCTGGAGCCAATGTGCTCCAGGGCAGGATGCTCAAAAGCAAGGAGCTGACTGAGGAAGCTCTGGGCAACTCTACAGAGGAGGCACCAGGAAGGAGGGTAATGAGAAGTGAGCCTTTGAATGTAACCCGAGGATGAGTGAGAAGGATCTGACCTTGTGGGCAAAGATGGGGAGAGTGACCAAGATTCCAGGATGGTGCCCCTGCCAGGGACAAGGGAAAACCAGCCCAAGATGGTAGAGGCCATGCAGAAAAGGGAAGCACCGCCCATTGATCCCTCCTGAATACAGAACAGTGGGATGAGGAAGGACCTGGAGTTCAAGTCTCTGAGCATTAGAACCACAGATGTCAAACCTCAAAAGAGAATCTAAGATGGGGAGGGGGCTCCTAGTTGTCTCCAAGTAGCCAAAGGGTTGTCCTTAAGCCAAGGGATTCAACTTGTGACCAGATGCAGAGGGCAGGCAAGGAGCCCTGGGGGGAGTTACAGGCACTGCCTCAGGCTCTCAGCCTGGACTAGGGAGCTGGGGCTGGGGAAAGAGACATGCAATGCATACTCTCTTGGAGGGGGGGACTTTATGTTCAAGTCGAGCTGCCCCTCCCCAAAAACTGTGAAATAATTTGGGGTTTCAAAGCCATAATCCCCCGGGTCTCTTGGCTTCCCCCAATTCCAAATGTTCTCCAAATGCTTTCTTGGTACCAGGGGAAGTTGTTGGGTCCAGACAATAAGAAATTACGTCAATGCTGGAAGGTAGCCATGGTCTCCAATTTGAGGATATCAATTGTCCAATAAATCATCATTAAATGTGGGCTCTGCAGACAGTGAGCACCAGGAATAGACACAGGAGAGCAGGAGGGACAAAAGAGGCAGCCCAAAGGGTTCCAAGTACCACAGTGAGAAAGGCAGGGACTCCCTCAAAGAGAAGGCTCGATTCAGGGGGCAGCCACACAAATAAATTGCATTCACTCTCTCTCAGACAATCCGGAGTCATGGAAGGATCCCTATGGTTCTGTGTCTGCCCAAAGGGGAAACACCCTTCTGAACTGAGCCAAAGAATCAGAAATGGAGGGCCTGCCCATGCACTGGGGAATGGTCAATCAAGTTGTGGTATATGATTGTGATGGGATATTACTGCACTACAACTAGTAGAATGACTTACATGAACTGATGCTAATGCAGTGACAACAGTGATGGCCGCACTGCCCGATGAGCAGCTCTTCCCAAAGGGCTCATGGAACAGACTCTCCGCCGCTGTCTGTGGACAGACTGAGGCAGGCAGGTTTCACTTTCTTTCTTTCTTTCATTCTTTTTGCTGCTGGTGTTTGAGTCTTGCACAAAACGACTCGTATGGAAATGTTTTACGTGACTGAATATATATAACCCGTACTGGATTGCTTACCATCTCAGGGAGGGGCAGAATTTGGAATTCAAAGTGTTTTAACATGCAATTGTGGAAAAAAAAATAAAACATTATTTAAAAAGAGAATAGCTCAAGGGCAGATGTGGATGAACTGCTATGTGCATCCTTGGAGGAACCACAAACCCATTAAAGTATTTGAGCACAGCACAAGGAATCTAGGCTTCGGTGCCACACATGACTCAGCTAGGAACTCCGAGGATATCCAGGGCAGAGGCAGACATCAACCCAGCATAGCCCCTGGCAAACAGAGAGATACCAACCTCACTCATGCCTACGCAGACAGGCAGTTGCCAGACCACCACTCTCTCCTGTGTAGCCCCAGGAGAATCCAGAAACACCCTCCCCCTCCGCACTAAGACCCCTGCTAAGCACCAGGTAAGCTGCCTCCAGCAGTACCAGCCACTCCTGGTCCCCACTTTACCCCTTCAGCATAGCCTCAAGGGCACCATTAGCATAGCACCAGGTTAAGAGGCAGGGAAGATTGCCCCTGGCACAAGAAGCCACAAACAGTGCCCCTTCCACCCTAGGAGGCAGAGTTCAAATTTAAAAGAAAGGAAAAAGGCCAAAAAAGATAAGCAAAACCCAACAACACCAACGAATCTGAACACATAAAGTTATGATAGTGACAGAAAAGAACAAGCTGCCAACTCAGAAGCCGCCAACAATGTCCAGACACATAGGAGCTTGAGAATCATGTAAGAGGGAGAAGAAGAATCAGATTGAAAAAAGAACTCCTTACAAAGCAGAATTGGTCTAATGAAAGTATAAAAGCTAACTGGAAAAAGAAGTCCTTCAAAGTCACAACTGGGCAAGTGGAAGCTAATGACTAGGAGATACCAAGAAGTAATGAAATAAATTCAAAAGGATGAAAAGAATAGAAGAAAATATAAAATATTTCATGGGAAAACAAATGACCTGAAAAAGAGATCCAGGAAAGACACCACAATCACAGGACCTCCTGAAAGCCACAATCAGAAGAAGGCTCTGGTGTCCTAGCACCAGAGAAAAAGCCAGGGATTGGAAGAATCCACCCATCACCTCAGCAAAGAGATGCCCAAATGAAAACTCAAAGAACACTAGAGTCAAATTTCAGAGATATCAGGTCAAGGAAAAATACTGCAAGTGACCAGAAAGAATAAAAACCAAAGAGGCCTGGAAAGGGGGGAAAATCGGAAATCTAGTTTCCACTAACAAACCAGCAAGAGTAAACCCGATTGATTGCCTTTGCTATCTCATAGGAAATGCATTTTGCTTTTGTTTTGACATAATCAATAACGGAGAGTGGAGGGGAAGAAACCAAGACCAAGCCAAAACCCGTACAAGTCAAAGCGAGAAGTTTCCTTTCAGTCCCTTTAAGTGTAATTAAAACAAAACATCCTGGGCCAACTTGCAAAAATTGGAGAGCCCATTTCTCAAGGACTTCAAAGTCTGTCTTACTTCACTCTGATAAATAAAACAAAATTCCTGTCTTAAAAAAAGGGTGAACAAAAAGGAACTTAAGCACAGGGAAGGCTAGGGCGAGGGGCCTGACAACTCAAATTAATCTTAATTCCCAACCAAGCCTCACTGTCAGGCTCAAGATCTCCCCAGAGCCTTTGGGGCAGTAAGAGGGTATACACAGGAACCCTGGAAAAGTTGGCTCCCTTAGAGCCAGCCTGGTGGAACCTAGTTTCATTGCAGAAGCAGACCTTGGAAAAGGATCTGGCAAAGTAATGGGTGAATGCCCCGCTGGCCAAGAAGAGAGGCTCTGAGTGAACGATCTGGCTGTCCAGACCCGAGTTGAAGGCTTCTGGCAAAGGACGGACGGAGCAGACCTGGTAAGGTCTGTCAAGAATGTATCTGCTTGGAGTTTTACAAATCTAACCAGAAGGGCTCTACTCTGAAAAGAAAAATGGGAAGGGTAAAGCTGCCTCCGCATTACCATCACATGGACGGAAGCTAGTAGCTAAGCCCCCTGTTCAAAGGGCAAAAATCCATAAATCGAGACAACAGTAAAACCTGCAATACTTTTGCTCTGTGTGCGTGTGAACTTTGTAAAGCACTCTGAAAATCATCATCATCCATAATAATCAATGCATAAAGTGGGGCTAGTGAAGCAGGATGAACTAGTGATTCTAATGCATGGTAGAATGAGACTGGAGGCACCTACTAGAGCCAAAGGAATGATTAAGACTTCATACTGCTCCCCCGTCAGATCCCCACTGTACAAATAAGAAAATCAAGGCAGATGGCCTGCCCAAGGCCCCCCAGCCAGTAAGCAAGTAAGATAGACAAGAGTCCAACGAAGCTCTTCCTGACTGTGGTCAGGGAGCATGTGGGAACACAGCATGTAAAGGCAGGCTCCTGGTAAGGAAATGAGGGCTGGGTGGGGCATTTTGGTAACTCATGGCAGCCCTGGACACAGCCATTGTGGAAATCTGCTTGCATGACTGAACATTTCCACAAGGATTTTGCTTCCTCCCCTTTTGTTGGGGGCAGGGGAGAAAACAGAACTTTGTTCTTTGGGAGTGGAAGTCCAGCCATGTGAGTGGTTCTGCACCCATTCCAGGCCACCCATCACTGTCTATGCCATGTCTGTGGCTCCCCAAAAGCTTCAGATAAGTGACAGAGAGGAAAGGAGGGATGGGCAGACTCCAGAAGGAAGGTCCTGTTGGAAGAGACCAATCCACGCAGAAACGCAAGCATAGTTTACATGCATTGTCCTGGAAGAGAAGGAGGGCCACTCAAGCTCAGAACAGGTCAAGGGCAAAGATAACAAAAACCTACGTTCAAGGCCCGTCTCTAAAATCACCCACTGTCAGGCAAGAGCTGGACTGTGCCCATGAAACAAGAGGCAGATTCCAAAAATATGTGAATGAAAAGAGCACAATTGAAAGCCACAAGGGCACAGAGCACTGGACCTACAGTCAGGGAGTCCCAAGTTCAAATCCAGCCTTGACACTTCCTTGCTGAGACTCTGGGCAAGTCACCTCACCAGTCTTCCTCAGTTTCCTCAACTGTAAAATGAGGGGGGGGGGAAGATTATCATAGGCTTTCCTCTAGGGCCTGGAACGCAAGAGGTGCTATCATAATGACCTTCTTCTCCCAGATGGCCATTGGCCTGGAAGGTCCTCTGCTTCCTTTCCTCTAAAGTTAACAATAACTTGATACCCAGCTCCCCTCTGCTAGGCACTGTTGGCTACTTCTTGGTTCCCTCTGCTAGATCAATGCCATGTTCCTTACTATGGGTATCGCTCAAGGCTTCATTCCCCGGGGAGGCTCTTCAACTCCTCAGGGCTTCACTATCAGAGGCCTCCCCAACTGTGACATCCTGAGATCCACATTACCAATTAGACATAGACTGTGTCCAACTGTTTGTCCCGTGGGATCACCGCCTACCCACTGAACACTTTAAATCAGACATCACGTAGGCAGCCTAAGCCAACCCAACATGGAAGTTCTCCCAACATGCCCCCTTCCCTCCATGCAAGTTCCTGTCTTGGCCAGGAACAGTATCCTTGAGAATAGGCAACATCACAATAACCTGGTCTCCTTTCTTAGCAGTTAACTAACCTAGAAGAACAGGGAAATAATCCATGGTTTTCTTCAGTCTCATTTGATTTCTAAGTTTTTATCTACTCAGTCATGTGCCAATTTAAGAGCAATCCTTGGTTCCTGATTCTTTGCCACTACAGCAATTGTTGCCATAAACACCACTGTCCATGGAGGACCTTTGGCTTCTCCCTTCACTCCCTGGAGGAAGCACAGGCTTTGCTTTGGGCAGAGCCGAACAGCTTTCTCAGAACAAGTCACGGCTCCACAAGAGACAAATTAATGGACTGGACGCTCCTCCAGCATCCGTTTGTTGTTCATTTTTTTTGGTCAATCTCTTGGGTGTGAGGTGGAGCCTTAAGAGTTGCCTAAATTTAATACATCTCTGCCTACTCGTGGTCCTGATATGGGATATCAGTAGTGTCTCTGAAGGCTACCTGTTCACATACTTTAATCATCTATCAACTGGGAAATGGACGCTTATTCTTAAAAACTTTGAATCAGTTCCTTACATATTTTGGAAATGAGACCATCAGAGGAAACTTGTTGCAAAGGTTTTCTCCTAGTTATCCAGGCTACTTCTAATCATAGCTTCATTGGATCTGCTTTTCTATTTTATCTTCTGTAATGCTCTTTCTCCTATTTACTCACATTCTTCCCCTACCCACAGTTTTGAAATGTAATTTCTTCCTTGTTCCTCTATTTTTTTTATGTGTAATCTTCTATATCTAGATCTTGCATCCATTTACGGTGATATGTGGAATGAAATATTGATGTGAACCTCATTTCTGCCAGACAGCTTTCCAGTTTGCTTCTATATGGTGTTCACTCAAATGATTTTCTAATCAGTTTCCCACGGCTGTCTAGGGTTATTGCTTTTAGCGTGGTGTAAAATCTGGCACGGCCAGTGCCCTTTCCTTCCCATTTTTTCAGCAATGCCTCTGAGATCCTGGATCTTTAATCTTCCAGAGAAAATTTTTCCCTTTGATAATCTCATTGGCATGACAATGAATAAGTGAATTAACTGAGCTAATATTTTATTTCTGACACGCTGGTTTGGTGATCCATGGCCAATTAATATTTCCCCAATTATTTACGCTTGTCTTTATTTCATCAAAGCATTTTGTAATTTTATTCAGTTCTTAAGTATATTCTGGCAAGCTGATTTCCAAGTATTTCACATATCCTATAGTTATTTTAAATGGAATTTTTAACAGAAAGAAATATGAAGTACTCATATGGATTTTATATTCTGTAATTTTACTTAAGTTAATATTGCAATCGAAGTTTTGGCTGACTTCATAGGATTCCCTACACCATATCTCCAAAATGTGACACTGCCTGTGTACTTATTACCTCAGTTTCTTTTTGTTTTACTCCCAAAGCTAATTTCTAGCACGGCATCCCGATTTTACTGGAAGCAATCTGTTTTTTTCCCCACTACCTACGTTTGCAGATACTTGTTTTTTGTTGTTTTCAGTTTGTCCTGCATCAGGAGGACGATGTCTTGCTTTGCAAGTGAGTTGGGTCTGAGCAAGGTAGGGCTGTGCAAAGGCATCAGCCTCACTCTTTCCTCCAGAGTCAGTTGGAGTTTAGTGGCAAGACACAGGTCAGGACAACCAGCAATGGCCCCAAGACGGGGAAGACGTTGGCCTTTTAAAGCTAAGGTCTTTCCCAAGTCTCAGTTTGTCTGAGGCAACACCCAGTCAGTGATTAAAGGATAGGAAAGACATGAGGCAAAAGATGGTATTTAACAGGTTAAAGGAAAGGTCTCTTTATTCCTGTTTTCTAGTGTGTTTTTTCCTTCCTAAACACAAATGGGCATGGTATTTTGTCAAAAGCCTCCACTGATATGACAAGAGTTTTGTTACTGAAATTAATATGGTCAGTTTTGTTAAAAAATTTCCTAATATTAAGCCAACCCAAAATTCCTAGCACAAACCCAATTTAGTCATACCACGTGGTATTTGTGATTAGTTGCTGTAGACTCATTAATATTTTATGTAAAATTTTTCTATCATTGCTCATTCAGAATATTAGGCCATAACTTTTTCCCTTCATTTTGGCTCTCTCTGGCTTAGGTAACATAGACATTTATGCTGTAGAAAAAAATTTGATAAAATACTTTCTTTTGCTATTTCATTTGCTGTTTGCACAATACTGAGATGAACTGTTCTTTGAATTTTGGATAGTTTGTAATGAAATGCAACCACCAAAGCATTCTGGAATTATGCAGATCAAGTGACTAAAAGGTCTAAATATTTGAACCAGAGGCTCCCTTGCTGGGCCTAAACCCTAAGGAAGCCCGTGGTAAGAATGGAAGTCCCCATGCACTCCAAAACAATGACAGCAGCACTTTTTGTGACAGCTAAGAATTGAAAACAAAGTAGATGCCCATCAATCGAGGAATGGCTAACAAATTTTGGCCCATGAATAGAACCGAAGATTTTTGTAAGATAGGATGTGTGCGAGGAATAGAGAAGCCTGGAAAGAACACCAGGACCCGAGGCAAAGGGAAGTAAGCGGAGCCAAGGATGCGAATGTAAGGAGTGACCACACCCCAGAAATCCAGAGTCAACACGACAAACACTAACGATTGAGCAGGACTCATGGACAAGACAAGAGAAGCCCACTTCTCCACAGGCATCACACACTGGAGGTGTTTGGGGGATGGATTCACTGTATTGTTAGTTGTGCTGATTTATATGAAAATTTAAAGCTTACTTTAATAAAAGAATGTGTAAATCCATCTGGTCCTGTAATTTTTTTCTTTGGAAGTTCCTTCAGGGGTTAATTTCTTTTTTTGAGACTAGGTTATTTAAACTGTTTACTTCTTTTCTGCTCACCTGTTTATTTTACATTTTTATACATATTCATTCACTCCAGTAAAATGTTCAGTTTCACTGGCTATAAAATGAGCAAAATAGTTACTAATACAGACTAACTATGGTTTGTGTATTTTACAAAAGAAGAAAACCCAGCTTCCGGTTTTCTTTCTCTTTTGCTGACCAAAGAGGGCTGAGCTCTATGGCTTTGCCTGGGGGCTGCTGTGGCCTGCACCCCCCAAATACTGGCAGATCATCTTGGGATCCTTTCCAGTTTATCTAACTTTTGGCAAAGTGTGTGACAGAAGTTTCTGATGCGATGCTTGTGGATACAGGGGAGGGATCTGATGGGAGGGCCCCAAGAGGCCGTGTGGCCCTGTTCCACTGGGTAACTGATTGCAGATTTGGTTCCAACACACACGAGCCCTGGTACCCTGCTTATCCAGTCCCTTCATGTCCTGGAGGGCTGTCACCAGGGGCTCCTAAACATTCCTTCTTCTGCATGAATTGTCTCCAGCTTCAGCCTCCCCAATTCCCAAAGCTGTCTGGATTTCAGAAAGGAACTGATGAATACCACTGCAAAGGGAAGTCACAGGAGTCACCAAGCACTGGATGCTGGCCATTTCCTTGGACCATCATGGCAACCTTACTTAGGAGGTAGGATGCAATGATTATCCCCATCTGACAGATGCTCAGGCTCAGTCTTACTACCGCTAAGTCTTTGAGGTGGCATTGGAACCCAGGAATGGTGTTCTTATCCAACTGACCTTGCAGGTCCCCCAAGTCCAACAGCAGGGGATGTTAACAGGAGGCAAGTGAGAGAAGACGGGGGAGGGGGGGAAGGGTTGTTCACAGTAAGAGAGAAACAGTCTGACCCCACCTACCATCAGGCTTTCCTGGGCTGCATGTTTAACTTATACTTCAGGCTCTCAAGTCCAGGACTGACTAGGAAGGTCACTGAGACCTGAAACTCAGGCCCTGCGCCTAAGTGTCCCTGCTGGGCCCTAGTCTGCAGGACTTGTGTTCTACTGACAAAAGAGTCGTACAACAGCTAATAACAATCACCGGGAGCAAAGGCGGGGTGGGCAGTAATGCTCAGTTGCCAAGGTACCCACCCTAAGGCCACTGGTGGGGAACTGAGGAATGAAGCTGGGCCGGTCCTCTGCCCTGGAGATGAAGCCAGGCCAGTCTGCCCTGGAGAGGAAGCTGGGCCGGTCCTGTGCCCTACAGACAAAGGCAGACCAGTCCTGCCAGCCAGTACCAGAGCCGTAGCAGGACAGAAGTTTTTCTCTGGGCTTTCGCACCAACTCCTGGAACCTCTGAGAACTCACAGGGATGAGATCCTAGATAAGGAGGATTACTTAACTAAATGGGGAAAAACACCCTCTCAGGGTTTAAAAACACACTTACCCTGAAAAAGTGAAGCTACAAGCTGCTAAACAAAGGTCACTCAAAAGCAGTCTCTTGGCTTTTCCTCACACAGCGGGCAACTTTCCTCTTGAATTCCCCATTCCGGTCTTCCCTCCATTCTTTCTGCAGGCAAACAAACAAAAGCACAAGATGATTAGAAGATGCTTCCTCAATCTTAATTATGTCTCAAACATAGCCAGCTTCCACACAATGGCCAGTGTTACATATGAAAGAGCAAAATGCTGAGACACAGAAAGCAACAAAACCTACGCAGGAAGAACTGTACCAGGAGCTGCAAGGAAAGAAATCCAACATCCTCCCAAGGAGGCCAGGTGTCTGGGCGAGGGCAAAATAAGAAAATGTCTCCTTTATTTATATATCTCCATCCTCATCTCCTCTTAGTAAAAGAAAAAAGGGGGGAGAATGCAGGACCCTTACGTGGAGGCTGACAGTATATGCAGATCCACACCCATAGGCCTCCACCTTCAAGAAGGGCTTAGTGAAACACGCTCATTTGGAATCCCTCCTATTTGCAACCAACCAACCAACAGATACTTATTATGCACCTCCCTTGGGCAGGCTCTGGGAATGCAGCCCCAGGCTTGAAGGAGCATAAAACACTGTGCAAGGAGCTCTGGGGACTGGGCAATCAGTCCTTAGCTTTGAGGAGTAGAAGGGCATGGAGGGCTGAGAGAACGGGCAGGGACCTTCAAGCCATTAAGGAAACCCCTTTCATTTTACAGGTGAGGAAACTGCGGCACAGAGAGATGAGTGATGTAAGGGCACATCCTGAAAGTCCGAGAAACGGTCAGTGGGCATAGGTACATTGCTATGGCAGTAAGGGAAACCTGGTAGCTGGGCAGTCACTTAGAAAGGACAAAGAATGAACCATTCTCTCCTCCCAAGAGCTCACACGATACACAGGGCAACCAATGTAGAGGAGTAGGCTGGGGACAAGTGGGGACCACTGTGCAAGTGGGGTGTGTGAAGGACAAGCCCAGACCCCTGCAGTGGCCTCTTCAGTCCCATGGCCCAGTCTGAAAGCCATCTCAGCATCCCTGTTTCTTCCTCAGGGCTCCCGCCAGGGGCAGCAGCTCTCTGAGCTTGGCCTCCATGACTCATGGTTCCCTCTACTCTGAGATGGTTTCCAAGTCTGTCCTTTCTGTCTATGCTGTCTCCGAAGCGCTGTGCTGCTTCACAGCTCCAGACTAGTGATGCGGAGGTATGGCACGCCAATAGCTGGGGCTTGCCAAGAAGCCTGTCCCCCTCTCCACCAGGCACTGTGCAGTGTGGACTGGATCCTGCAAGTGGGTCAGGCTGAGGGGCTTTTGCCCTGCCTGGCAGGTAGCCGGGGCCCATTAAAGACCAGTCATGCTGAATGGCACTCAGCCTGAGGATTCTAATGATGAATATGGTAAAGAGACCAAGGAAGAGCACTGCCCACGCCCTATGGCCCCCCAAATCCCTCAGTCTTCCCTGCAGCTGAACCTGACTAGCTATACTGGGCTATCAACATGTTCGCTCTCTGAGCACTGTGAGCTGTCCTGGGCCAATCACAACCAGTCTGCCTCAGTGTCCTCAACTGTAAAATGAGGATCATACTAGTACCTACCTGCCAGGGTTCTTGTGAGGTTCAAGCAGAGACTATTGGTAAAGTGCTTACTTAGCATAGTACCTGGCACACAGTAGGTTTCTTCCCCTTCCCCAAATGCTCTTTATTTCTTTCATTCGATCTCTCTCATCTTGTAACACTTGTCCCCTGCTAATGCCCCACTTTATTTCTTGGCCAGGATGACTTGTGCTCAGGATAAATATCAGTTCTTACTTGGGATCTCCAAAAAGCTACAAGGCTTGCAACTGGGCCAAGAAACACCACCTCCCTGAAGGGGACAAGGATAAAAATGAAGGAATCAATGAGGAGGGGGAGAGGCAGAAGAGCCCAGGGGAGCTTTTCAAATGGCTGAAGTGAGGCTGGCCATTCCCACCAGGGTTTGTCTCTTGCAACATCCCTGTAAATGCTGTCCTGGGTGAAAGGAACCAGGAAGAGTTAAGTACAGAGGCTGAGGATGCTGGCTGGGTCAGAGTGGACACTGCAGAGAGTTCACTGTGACTGAGGTAAAGACTATGGGACCACGAACCTCTGGAGACAGAGCTGAACCAAGAAGAGAGCAACATGTCACAGATGGTACTCATCTGCAGAGATTCCTATTCCCAGGGAGTTCCAGAATCCACATTCCACACGTGGCGTCCACTAAATGAACAACTATTTTACCTTTCTGAGTGATGGAATGCCCCACCATTAAGGTCCTGTGCGATGCTTTTCTGTACAAGGCAGGTTCACTTAGATTCAAGAGGACTGGATCTAGTGGGTGGAGGTAACCAATAACCACTCTGATGATTTCAAAAGCAAGGCAGGGGCAGCCCTCTCTGCACCTGGAGTCAGGGAAGCTCTCCTCCGCCCACTCCAGCGAGCCTGGCCTCCACAGTTCTCCATTTCTTCCTTTGTAAAATGAGTTACGTTTGCTGGGTACACATCCCATAAACCTGAATACACTTGTGAGGCCCAGAGTAAGGAGACCAAGAAATAAACTGGAAAAAGAAGAGGCTCCTCCTGTGAGCCTGGAGAAGCCAGATTCCACCCAAGGCTTGAACAACCCAAGGGAAGTGGCACTGCTAGATGAGGCCTTGGTCAGCAAAGGGGAAAGGGGAGAATGGGCACCCATGCCGAGATTCTCAGCTTGACTGGTGAGCTCTGGTTGGCCATGCGAAGTAGTTGCAAGCACATGTGCAGACAAGCACAGTCACTCCACAGACTCACACCCACAGAAACAGGAAGGTGGCCAATGAGCACACAGGAAGCCCAGTCCAGGACCTCGCACGCACACATGCATACCCAGAGGCACAGCAAGATCCAGTATGATCAACACAAGCCCTTCCATGATGTCAAGATGCTCAGAGGCCTGGTCCTCCTCAGGCTGCAGATCATGGAAGCCCACCACCTCCAATTAAATACTGATCCAAAAGGGTCACCACCTAGGTGCTGAGCATGAGGCTAGGTCTGGGAGGAATCTAAGGTCAAAGAATGAGATCAGCCATCCTCACCTCCGCTAGGGGAACCAGCAAGACTTCAGGCAGAAGACAGGCCTGAGTTGCATCTTCCACAGAGGAGGGGCAGCTGGCTGCAATGAGGTTAAAGGTCAGGTGTCCTAACAACATCACAGGGCCCCACTACATGGCAGAGCACATGCCCAACAGTATCAGGGGAAGAACCAGGCAAACAGAGGGTCAGGCTGGTTCCCTTAGGACAGAAGAGGCTACAGAGGCGAGCTAGAGCCAAGTTCTCAGGCCTTGAGGAGCCCAGTAAGTCTGCACTTAGCCCAAGAGGTGAGAGGGAGTCACGGCAAGTTCCTGAGCAGGGAAGCTTGGCGGAAGCTGGAGTGAAGGGACAACTGGGAGAGATTCTGTGATGGGCAGAAGTAAGGACTACTTGAGGTCACCAGAACCCCAGAGTCTGCCTGGAGGGATGCTGATGAGATCACTGAATGAGAAGGCCTAGCCAGGATGGAGTGCCAGTGGCACACATACACCACAGGAACAGGCATGATAAGGATGTGCTGAGGAGGATGGACCGTGAGGCTCAATGCTGTGGAAGAGGGTGGGAGAAACTGGGGGCCAGGAGCAGATCACTGCTAATGGTGGAGATGGTGTGGGGCCAAAGGGCAGGACAGCTCCATGCCCACCATTCCAGGAAGGGGCTGCCAGGCCCTTTCCCTCCAATCTCTACTGGATAAGAAACCTAGAGAGATTGGCTCTGAGAGAGGACAGGGTGGTCATAACACTTTCCAGGGCAGTGGTGAAATGAGGCCAAGAGTGGGGACTTCTGCAGGAGGGGGGCAGCCAGAGCTCGGGAGCTGGCAGAGATCTTGGCTCTGCCTGACTGGGCCACCTCTGACTTGAGAATGAGAGGGAACTCAGGGTAAGGCTCTGCCAAGGACCAGGGACCAGTCTTTCAAAAGAACCATCAAGGTAGGTGCACTAAGCTACGTGCAATTCCTGCCTTGTCCTAAGTCCACAAAATCTCTACACTGTGTCCCTGTGGCTGAGGTGAACCACCCAGAGTCTGGATAAAGGGGGTCTTCCTCCTTAGCCTGTGAGAGGCCCCTCTGAATGTCTGTTACTTCCCACTTGCTACCTCTCTGTGCTTTGGCTGAATGCACACTCCCCAGGGAAGGGACTACGTGGGGTGGGGTGGGGGGTCTACACTGCTGCCCCAGGAGCCAGGACAGGGCAGCCACAACCACAGTCTCAACTCGCCTTAAGAAAGCACATTTCCAACTTACGGCTGCATCCACATTTGCGGGCGAGTCTCCGTTGGGATCTGCCAGCATAGAAATGACACTAATCATGATGGTTTCCACCGTGTGGATAGGGAGCCAGCGCTCTTCTGGCTTTTCATAGCCATATTTATCTTCCCCAGGTTCATGAAGGATGGAAATGCACACATCGCCATTTTTGTCAACTGAAAAAAAAACCCACAAACATCGAAAACACAGGTTGGTGGTGTTGGGTATCTCCCAGTGCATTCTGCAGCAAGCCTAGAGGGCCACTCCCAAGATGCTGCCAGTGGGAGCCAAAGCCACAGGGACCCTGCCTCTTCTTACCCCCAGCAGCCCCATCACCAGCCATCACTCTGTATCACCTCTGAATTCTTCCCAGCTCAGCCCTAAGAGGGCCCAGGTTGCCTCCCTGGCCTCCAGGACTAAGAAATGCAAAGGAAACCGGTGATGTAGAAACAGCTACCAAAACATCTAAGACAAGTTCACAGAGACCCTATTAAAGAGCCCCTGTTTCAAAAGGGACCAAGGGTCTTCTCGCTTTGTCATTACTTCTTTTAGCTCAGAAATGACAGTGGACCCAGACAGGAATTGGGAGAGAGGAGAGGAAAGAGGGGGAGGGAAAAGGGAAGAGAGCCACTCCAACACCAGCACCTCATGGTGGGTGAGCATGTGTGTGCGTACCGTGTGTGTGAGATGATCTGCCTTGTCATGCAGGCTTTTAGTTAAGTTTGTCCTTTCTGTTTCAGTCCTGTCTGTCACCTCTTTCTGACCCTGTTTGGGGTCTTCATGGCAGAGATACTAGAGTGGTTTGCCATTTCCTTCTCCAGCTTGTTTTATAGATATAGAAATGGAGGCAAACAGAGAGAAGTGATTTGCCCAGGGTCATCCAGCTAGGATATGTCTGAGGTCAGATCTGAATTTACCAAGGTGAAAGCTACTGACTCCTGGCCAAGGCTCTATCCACTGAGCCACCCATGAGTCTCAACTTGAACCTGGAGCTGTTCTGGGTGTTTCCAATACTACTCCCTCTACCCTCATGGGCTGCTCATGGTGCTCCCAGGGGACTGCCCCTGCTTTGAAGCCCACAAGGCTCTTAGCAAATGGCTTTTTTAAAAAGAAAATACAGAAAGAGACAAACACAAGCACTAGGATCCCAGGATGTCAAAGCTGGCAGAGACTCTTAGGATGCAGCGACTTCATCTCCTTCACCCCCATGATCACCACAGACAGACTACAATGCCATCCATCTTGCCAGTGACAACATGTCAGTCACTACCTCTCCTCTGATGCTCAGTAGTCTGTCCACTGTAATGCGGGCCCACACCTCTGTGTCCCCCAACTCCAACTTGTTCTCTGAGCTCTAATTCTCTGTCCCCAGAGGCTTCGGGGGCATCTGCCTGTGCCTGAATGGAGCCAGATTTGGCCCCCTGAGTCTGCCTGTGGGACCTGCTCCTCAGCCTCGCACACCTGGCTGTTCTTTCTCAGCACCTGTTTCCTCTCCTCCACGAGCCTGCACTAAGCCTCCCCCTAGACTGCTGGCTCTTCCCTCTGGTTACTTCCCCAGCCTGTCCCTGTGTGTCTCCAGAACAGTCTTCCTTGGGCTCTCTGCTACCTGTCTGTGCCTGGGGGTGAAGGCAGGCTTGGGGGCTGCACTCTAATGCCTGATGCCCCGGACCATATGACACCAAGGGACCGAACCAGAGGGTAACAGTTATCACTCAGGGGCTCTCTGGCTGATGTGACTGGGAGTTAACAGGCTGCTCTCGACAGTGTGACAGACCTGTCCCATGCAGGCAGAGGCACTGGGCCGCCAGGCTTGTGAACACAGATACCTTCTCTCAGACCCTCAGAAGGGCAGAAGCCCCAGCCATGAGCCACCACACTGTCATTGAGGCTTCTCCATGGAGACAGCCCACTCCCCCAACCTTGTCAGAAACTCCTTGGAACCCAAGGGGCATCAAAGGCCGCCCAGGGCCCACCCTGAAGCAATGCCAGGGTGCTTCTGAAAGGAGCATTCATTGTTCTAGGATGTCACCTCCTTATTCCATTCTCTGCCTGGCATCCCTGCAGTGAACCCCAGCTCCTGGAACACCCTAGGTGCTTCATGACTCTTTGTTGCCTGGATGCTACCAAATGAAGTCGCCAATCAAACAGGGTTATTTATATGAAATGCCTATGGCAGTGCTGACTCACAAGGTATTGACATTCTAATAGGAGACAAAGGCCTGGGTAGACAAACATAAAGTGTCTATACATAAAGTGAATAAATACAAATAGGCTAGTTTCAGGGCAGGAGGAAGGGAAGGTAATGAGAGGGGACAGCCAGCATGGACAAAGGTGTGGAGGCAGGAAATGAAGGATGGACTGTGGGGAGAGGCTAGGCTGTGAAGGGCATTAAAACCCAGCCCATAAGCCAAGGAAGCTGTAAGGGAAAGGGAGAGCCTGACCAGGGAAGAAATGAGAGGTCAGCCCTGAGCTTTGGCATGGGGGAGCCTGAGCAATCAGACAATAAGTGACAAACCCTCTGGAGCCAGCAGTGCTCCCAACCATCTGCAGCACCAAAGCAGAGACACTTTGTAAAATGAAGGCCCTCTGTGGCTCTTCCCATAGCCCCTGGCTTTCCTGACCATGCTAAATACTCACACAGCTCTCAGGTCTCTGACAACACACAGTCTTTTTTAAAAAACGTAATAACTACTTCTACCCTCTTGGCGGGGAGGCATTAGCCCAGATGTCTGCATGGGCCAGATGAAGCCCATGCAAAGTGACTGAGTGGAGCTATGGCCCGCACTCTAGCTTCCTTCATGGTTCAATGACCAAAGTCCTTCCAAGGTTTGCAAAGGTAAAAACACAACTGGAAACTCACCATTTGGATGCCATATCTCTGTAATGAACTTCATTTTTGGTGGTCTGAGGGGATAGTCTTTTGGGAAAGTGAGATGAGCTTTGAAAACACCCCCTTCACTGCAAAGATAAAGAGAAGGTCTTATGAGAAACCTCAAAAAAGTAAAAACCTCATTTCCCACTTCTTGGCTGTGATTTCAGCTGGTGGCAGACATGCAGCAGCACATGGTCCCTTTTAAAACTCACCAAAGCCAGGCTTGGTCAAGACCAAAGGACAAAAACTCAGACAACATTAGCTGGCAAAGCTTTTGGGGTCTTCAGGGACTCCCTGCTTTTCCTGTCCAATTCTCCTCTTCCTGCTCCCTTTCTCCCTCCACATGATTTCTGGACTTCCAGCCTAGCCATGCTGTGCCGCTGCACTGCCTGGGGAGAAGCTCCTGGTGCTGTGGGGCTATTGGGCAGATCAGAGGCTACAGAATATTTGTTTGTTAGCCTTTTAAACTCTGTTTTACTGTTCCTTCTCCTGGTGTTCTGCTCAATGACTTGGGTGGAAGGTATCCGTCCCCCCCCACCCCCACCCCAGCCCCTCAGAATCCAACTTCTCCAATCAGAGGGAACCAGGGCGGGAGGCTTCATGATGCTGAGTCTGTCTGCTGGAAGGTTCAGAAGTTTTATTTATAGACAAGAGACCAAGGATTCCTCAGATTTTTCAAAAGGGTCCAGGTGGGAGGGGGGAGTCAAATGCTCTAGCCACCACTTAGGTACAGATTAGTTGGAGCGAAGAGACTGAGCCACTGGCCAGAGTGGCCCACAAGACTTGCAGGCCTGGGAAAGCTTGCTGCACCAGAACAAGAAAACTCTTAAGACTGCTTAACCTTTACTGGAAGGAGTCCACCCCATCAGCCTGCTTCCTGACCCTCTACCTGAAGCTCATGGGGGACAAGGTTCCTCTCCATCAGTCCTATCAGTCCCATAAAATGCCCAAGGATGCTGAATATCCCCAGTCTCTTAAGCCACACCAGCCTGGGTCATCCTGCCCGTCCTCCATGCCCATCTATCAGAACAGCACCCTCTCTCCTAGACCAGGCCTTCCCTCCCTAGGGACCCCTAGACCATGACTCCAACACCCATTATGGACAGTCTGCTCTCTGCCCCTCCCCACAGGGCTCAATCCAGCCAAGCTTCCCAGCCCCTTCCTGGACACTGGCAGAGACCCCCGGAGGAGAGGGAGACTTCTCAGTTCTACTGAGAACTCACTCAGGCAGCAGCTTTTCCCAAGTCTGACCAATCAGCTTTGATGATTAACAACTTCCATGGGAGCTTCCTGGTCATCTCCACAAAGGGCCAGAGGCCCACAGCCCACAGAAGGGCAGTGGGTGTGTGTGTCCAAGGGAGGGGCTCCTTAGAATGTCTGTCACACAGACATGGCAGAGAGACTTCCCTGGAACACTCTCCTTCAGGAGATGCCGACTGTAAGACTCAGCCTCTTGTCCTGGCAGCCTTACCCTTGACCTGCTGCTCCCTTTCTCCCCCAGTAGAATATAAACTTCACCACAGTGGGGCCTGTTGTTTCTTTAAGCTTAGACCCCCATTAACCAAGGAGCATTCATCACAGATGCTGGGTGCAGGAAGTCCAGCCCCAACACACTCACATGCATTCTCAGTCTCACTTTTGTGACCACAAGTCATAAACAAAGGCGAGCTGAGGCCCCACGATGGTGGCCTGCTTCCTGCTGCCCCACTCTCTTCTGGTTCCCTCCTTCATTAAGTGTGTGCTGGGTGCCAGACACTTTATGAATATGATCACATCACACCCTGGGTGGGAAGTGCCGTTACCCAATGAAGAAACAGACAGACAACCAGAGCTGGGAAACGTCTGAGCCTGGACCATGCTTAGGTCTTCCTCCAGACTCCAGGCCTGGCTCTTTGGGCACCACCAGCCACCTTGGAGAGGTGGACTTTCTGGCGGGCCCAGACGCCTGACTTTGTTCCCATTCTCTACATTTCTCAAGGGTAACACCTGCTGTGAGGGGCAAGTTCACAGTCTCCTGGTATCCCTCCAATGTGTGGATGGAGGAGCAGACTTGCCTGTGGCAGGACATTTCAAGTCAAAGTTGTCCCTGGGGCAGCTGACTAGGCTGATTCTTCTTCCAAGGAGAGGGAGCCCTCTTCCTGGACTGCAGTGCTGAGGCACACATGAATGTGCTCCTGGTCCTGGAAAGGATGGCTAAGGATGAGGTGTCTTCTGGGGGGAGCCAGAGGACACCAAGTTTGTGGGACAAAGATGTGAGAGACATGATGTTTGCAACTCCAAGTGGGTTCTCTGATGGGGTGTGCCTGGGAGACCATGGGCAAGGAGAGGGATACTCAGTTAAATGGGGGGCCTGACAGGTTTGGGGAGGTGGGCTTGGGAAATGGGAACAACTCCCTATCAAAAGTGGTGCAATGAGAAGAGTCCTGACTAACATCTGCTGTCCCAAGCGGGTGAGCCTGGGCACTGGCACATCACAAAGGAGAAGTTCTAATTCTCATAGATGTATACCTCTGGCCACCACACAATGAGGTTCCCCCACATCCCTGCCCTCATCAGGGCCATGGTGTCCATAGTGGACCCCCAATCAGTCTCTCGAGTGTCTCTGGAACTTATCCACGAAGGTTTCAGAGACTCACCAGTCCCAGTTTCCATGTGCCCAGGCTAGCCCTTCTTGTGACAGCCATGAAAAAAGGGCCAACTGCTATCATTTTAGTTAATCATGACTTTCTTTCAAACTAAGACAATGCTTTAAAAATGATGGAAAATCACCCAACAATCCTTTAGGTGGCAGACCGAGGCCCACAGAAGGAGGGTGAGGTCCCCACTCCGACCCTGCACTGGTAACTGGATCTCCTTGGGCCATGGCTGGCTTTCCTCTTGTAAAAGAAGCTCTTTGGACAAGACCAAGCTCCTTCCTTTGGCTCTGGGGCTGGGAACGCAGTGCAGAATGGCTGAAGAGCTTTCAAGGCATGATGGCCAGCTTCCTGGGCTGCATTCTGCGCACACAAAGACAACTCTGAGTGTGCTGATGCAGCAGGAAAAAAGCAGCAAACACAGGCTTCCCCAGACTGCAGAGGCCACTCCCCCTTCTTCCCATCATGTTACAGGGGCCCAGTGGCAGGGGGTCTCTTGGAGCCATGGGGCAGGAGCATCCAGAGTCTGGTTGGCTCTGTTCTGTCTCACTCCCCAAGTCCCTTCATTTGTGCCCAGGACAAGTCTACAAGCCCAGTTTTCTTGCTAATATCAGTCCTATGCCTGTGTGGATGGATGCCAGGAAGTTGGTCCAACATCACCGTGATACCAACCAGTCACACAAGTGGACACCACCAATCCTTTACACAGCGACTTCATGGCATCCCTGCTTTGTCACCCTCTAGTGTCTTCCCTCATGAGTCTGGGACCTCCTGGAGAGCAGGGACGGGCATTTTCCAAATCCTCTCGGCACAGTTCAGCACAATGCCTGGCCTTCCACAGTCAAGGACACCGAAGCAGACAGAACTCAAGTAATTTCTGCAGGCAGCTTCACAGGGAGCATCTGGACCCTGCTTTCCTGACTCCAGCATCCTCCTTGCTCACGCAGGGCCCAGGATGGAAGTCCAGGTTGGTTTCCTTGGGTTCACGGAAAGCTACTCACTAGACACACACACACAGTGTGCCTGTGTGTGGACTCTGTGCTTGGGGATGGCTGAAGGCTGCCGAAACAACTGGTATGAGAGGGGGAGGCAGGAACAAGACCCAGAAGAGGGAACCCTGGGTAATACAGTCCTAGGCCAGTTTCTGGTTAGACAGCCAGCATGGCAACCATTTTCAAAAGAAATACAAATGCTCAACAACCCTCTGAAAACACCCAGAGAAATGTCAGGTGAAAAAAGGTAAGGGGCGGCCTCATTCCCACCCAGCTGGCAAAGAGATGCTAAAAGCCAGGTCTGTCACCTTCTGAGCCTCGGCCCCTTGGCACAAGATGGGCAAAGCCTAAGACCCCCTGCATAGGTCTTTGAAAAAGCAACAGAGAGGATTTCAAAGATCTAATGATACTGAAATACAACTTCCAAAATAGATGTTTATTCAGACTCGTGGAGCTCTTGTGCTAAAAGATGGTAGAACTTGGAGAAGGGACCATGGCAGAAGCTAACAATTGATGGTGAGCCTGCAAACTGGCTTATCCCTTATAGAAAAATGATTTAAAATGAATTTTAAAAAAATTACCTTTTGGCAAGACACTCCACCACTGAGGTACATCTGAGGAGACTGTGGCCAGCAAGAACTGATTCTCACGTGAATAATGGTCACAGAAACATTACTTACGCTAGCAAAGTCTGTGGCCAACAATTAGGGAATGCTGAAAAAATTCTGGTAGAAGAATGTCATGGTGGGATTAGCACTGCAGTCTAAGGAGATAGTACATGTGGAGTGAGACAGCCCAAGGTCAAACCCCAGCTCTGCTACGTGACCTCATCCCATCCAGCCTCAGTGTCCTTATCAACAAAATAAGGACATCTGCCTCGAAGATCCCTCCTGGTTCTGGAGCAGTCAGAAAAACACTAAGAAACCAGACAACACTCACAGTGTTTGGGACATCCCCCAATGGCCAAGGAGGCCTTCCTATCAAGCTTGCTGACATGCAGCTTAACCAGTGCCTCGGTCTGTCTCTTGTGCATCGCTGCCCACCAGAAATATTCCCATTCCGGCCACAAGCCCAGACTGCAAGCTCACTGCTGAGCAGCACTGTCACTGGGACGCAGTCTCCATGCCAGAGGGTGGCAAAGGGCCAAACAAGAACCATAGAGGGGCCCCTCTAGGCTGTTAAGGTGAGCAGCACCCTCTGGTGGCTGCAAGAAGAACTACAGCTCACTCTGGGCACCACCACCATAAGCCTCCAAGAACAAAAGGCAGTGGCTGCCCCTGAGGAGCTAACATTTTAGTGGGGGTGAACTCCAGCGCTGGAGGGAGGAGGAGTGAGCCCACTGAGCAAGCCTCTCACAAAGGCCTCTGGGTGGTCCCTGCTCAAGCTTCCCAAGGACCCCATGGCCTCCATCTGGGGCACACAGCACTCTGTGGCAAGCAGTCTAAGGGCTAGCCCTCAAGTGAGTGAGGCCAGAGCTGCTCCCTCCCAGCACTGATTGTGGGAGAGGCCATGGGTACCCTCACCGGTCCCAGGAAACCTAGATAGAGTCCTGATTCTGAAGATGAGAGGCTCAACCTTAGTTCTCAAGCTTCTTCCATGAAATGAGGATCTGGGAATCTAAGGCTTCTTCAGATACTTGGAGATATTCCCTTCATCCCAGCAGAGAGACCATCCCACAAGGACTTGCTGTGCTAAGCAATGGAGATACAAGACAAAAACCAGACAATCCCTGCCCTAACAGGGCTTCTGCTCAAGGAAAATGTCTATGGAATCAATACAAAATGGATGAGCATGAGGCAGCTTTAGGAAGCCCTCAGGAAAGGCTTCATGGGAGAGCCAGTGCTGCAGTTCAGTCTTCAAAGAATGGGAACCTTCCATGCAGCAGGGCAGCCAGTATAAAGGCCCACCAAGGGAAGACAGACCCAGAAAGTCCAACCTGGGCTTAAAAAATCACTCTAGTGCATGGCCCTGGGGGGTGCAGATAGATAATATCAGCCCAGTTCAGAGGTGATGAGGGCCAGAAACCACGTGGTGGGAAGAGGGGTGGATTGGGGGCCAAGAAGGAGTTCTTTTGGCTATGTTTGTCTCAACAGATGTATACCCACTGCCTAACATATTGCAGTCTAATATAAGGAATTCTGAAAACCTGATTCACATCTAGCATTGCTTTTGGGATATTTTGAGGTTTTCTCCAGAAGCCCCAATACACTGAAGGCCAACCCTCTCACCATGTCTGGGATGTGATTCAGCCATCACAGGGGGGCAGGGAGAATGATCTACTTTCTCCTTTGAATTTACAATGGCCAGAACTTGAGTATCCAATTAATAAAGAGTCACAACAGACAAATGTGTCTTGGAAGGCAGGATTCACATTCAAAGACGCAGTCCATCCAGGACACTATACTTTCTTTGCAATTAAAAAGAAAAATATCAACCAGCATCTTAAGGTCAAACCCACATTTTAATTAAGTAAATTATTCTATATGAGGTTTTTTAGTAGCTCAGAAAGATGGGTGACTGTAAAAAATTACTGGTTTTCTTCAACCAAGTTCAATCTCCACTGAACTTTTCGCTTTAGAAAAGAGAGTATTTTCTATAAAATACTGCTGGTAAATTACAGAAACAGTGCATCTCATCATTCACCACTAAAATAATACTAGACTACATCTACCAGTCAAAGGGTTTTTTGGTGTGAATATAGAGTATGAAGATTAACAAGTCTTAACAAAGGGGAGAAGTTCAGGTTTCGAAGCTCTTTTTCCTAATATACTTCCAGGACACCAGGACTCGGTAGCCAATAAACACAGAACCGACTAACCCGCAAGCTTGTCACCCTGGACAGCTGTGCTGCCTCGTAATACTTACTACAGTGTGTCAGGAGGACCGATAATGAGGACTTCCCATCGGTAGAGATCGTTGTCATCTATTAAACCAGCTGAAAAGCCTTCCACCGGATTCTTGTTGAGCTCTGTGAACACAGGAAAGTTCTGGTAAACCCCAAGCACAAAACCTGGCGCTGGGTAATAACGCATTCATGTACAGAACACAAGCACGCCATGTGAGGCCAGCCCTGAGGGAGTCGAGGGGCCAAACAGCGGACAAAACAAGGACCTTATTGGTAACAGCCAGTTTTCTCCACCTAGAACAACAGGGACTTAATCAGACTGAATCCTCTGGTGAAAGCAGAAGTCTGAATTCCTTTTTGGCCGGTTGCTAAGGTACGATAAGAGAGGAAGCACTATGAATGCAAAAGAGAGAGAACGGGAATTCCAAAGCACTAGGACTTGCCCCGTGCTGGAAGTGGCTGGCAAAGCCGTTATCACGGAACCGTTCTTGTGGTCCTGTCTCTTCCTCCCTGGGCTAAGCCCAGCCCCCAAAATATCAAGATCATAGATCTCTGTCTCAGGTTCCCGGGTTCCCCAGTCTTCTGCCCAACTAAAGCCAGGATGTATTTTTAGCGGCTTGTGATTATTAAATTTGGTCATGATTCTATTGTCCATTGTAAATGTATTCTAACAAGTCAGGGCAGATTTATAAAATTACTGGTTTCCTCTGAAATCAGTTTTTAAAGTTGGTGCAAAAATTATTTTCCCTTTAAAAACCATTGGGAGAAGCAGGCTGGCTCTTCTCTTTGCCAAGCTGAGTGTGTGAGCCAGCATGTCCCACTGCTCTCAAGCACAGGGCAGGCATTCTGACTTAACCAAGGACTTGTCCAAATAACTAGCCATCTAACGTGAGAGCGTTTGCATGAAAGTGCACATGGCTGGGCGCTTGTTGTGCCTTGGTAACCAAGCTGCAGCAGATGGTGCTCCAGTTAGTGGGTCTGAGATGGTAGTAAACACAGACACAGAGAGCCCCACCGAGTGGAACTATTTCAATAATGGAGGCTTGTTCTTCAAAATCTCCCAGATACTCCCCACAGAGCCTTAATGGGGTCCCCTCACTGGGGGGGGGGGGGCATATCTGCAAAAAGCCTGGAGAGATGCTGGAGCTGGAGCAGACCCTGCCTGCTTTCTGAGGCCAAGCCAGCCCACATTCAGAGAGGTCCCTTATTTGAGAGCTAGCCGCTTGGCCATGGTGATGTTTGTCCTTTGTTCTCCAAGAGGTCTGTGACACCAAACAGGTGATGCCATGACTTGCAAATGAACTGGCTTTAAGTGAAATAGGGCTGCGCAAAGTCACCAGCCTCACTCTCTCCTCCGGAGTCATCTGGGGTCAGTGGCCTGGTTGGACCAGGATGACTGGAAATGGTCCCCACTCCCCATTTGGTGGTGAAACCAAGGTAAAGACAAAAGGGCCCCCAGAGGGAATGAGGTCGTCACAGAGAACTCCCCAAGAAAGGGGGCTAAAATAAAAATAAATAAATAAAAATTAAAATTTAAAACATAAAATCTTCATCTTCCTTGAATTTCCTTGTGGCAGAAGGAAAAAAGAAAGGAAGGATGGAAGGAGTTATGATGTGCTAATCTCTACTTCAAATGGAAACGGAGAACACTGTCTCTCTCCGAAGGCTCCTGGGGAGATCAGATGTGAGTATAATTACCAATATTCTCTCCGATCCCCACAATAACCCTGACAGACAGGTGTTATCATCCCCCTTTTACAAGTGGAAGAAACTGGGGCTGGATTTGAACGGAGGTCCTCCTGGCTGCCCCTCAGGTGCTTCTACTGGGCGGTACCTGGACGGGGTCTTCCAGCCAGGTTGGCTCGATTCCATCTTCCTCCATGATGCCTCCCCTCTGGCTCCCTACTTCGGCTCTCCTCCTAGGTTCTGCGCACTCACCCACATGTGAGGCACCCCAAAATGCCCTCTGTACAGCATCTGACTTTGGGGACCACACTCTCTCTGCTCTGTGTTTTGTGACAGAACCCATCTCGGTGGTCCCTCCATAGTCTCCTTTGCCTGATTCATCCTGTGGGTCATCATCCACATCTGAAGCCTTCCAGATGTCAGGTGGGCCCCCTCTGGGTGTCCCCCCTGCCCTGGCCATGACTCCACATCTCCTGCTTTCAATCTCATCTCTCACCTTCCACAGCCTCTGCTCACTTCCTGCTCTAGAACAGATCCAGAGCTGAAAGCACCTTGGAGCCCACCGAGTCAAACCTGACCCAGTAACTCCAATGGCTCCTTAGTACTCCTAGGAGAAGATGCTCCTGGGGGGGGGGCGGTGTTGGGAAGGGAAGATAATGCCCAGATGCATCTTTCTGAGTTCAAATGTGGCCTCAGAAACTCAAGGACTGTGTGACCCTGAGCAAGTCACTTAACTCTGAGGGTGGAGAAGGACAAATGTCTCTTCTCTTGGTGCTGGAGGTCTTAAGTAAAGCCCCAGATCTGGCAGCACCAGCAGGGGAAGCTAAGGCCATGGAGTGCCAAGCCAAGGGACAGGAGCAGAGAGAGAGTGCACACAGAACTATACATTAAAATCAATATAGGGGTTTTTTTTGGGAATGTGGATTTCTTTCAGAATTCTTTAAAGCTGAATTTTCACAATGTGAATTTACAAGAACTGTCTGTCCTAAGATAAACTCCAAATAGGTACATGATTGTGACATCATGAGCAAATCAGCAACACTTGGAAGCTACATGTCAGGTTCTACAGATATGGCATGACCAAACAAGGGGTAGAGAAGTTCACAGGAGGTAAAATGGACAATTTCAATGACACAAAATTAAAAAGGTCTTGTACAAAACAAAACCAATGTTATCTAAAATTAGAAGAGAAGTAGAAAACTTGAGGGGGATCTTTACAGCGTGTTTCTCTGACAAAGGTCTTATTTCTCGGATATACAGAGAACTGAGTCAAATTTACGAGAACCATTCCCCAAATGATAAATGATCAAAGTATATGAATTAGCAGTTTTCAGAGGACGAAACTCAAGCTTTCCACAGCCGTATGAAAAAGCGCTCTAATCATTAATAATTTAATATAAATTAAAAATAACTCTGAGGCACCACCTCACACCCATAAGATTGGCTAAAATGACAGACAAGAAAATGACAAACACTGGAGGGGATGTGGGGAAAACAGGCACATTAATGGGAGAGCAGTGAACTTGTCTGGCCATTGTGGAATGCAGTTTGGAACTATACTCAACACGCCCATGAACTGTGCATACCCTTGATTGATGATATCATCAGCTCTATACTCCATAGAGATCAGAGACAGAGGAAAAGGATCCAAATGGATGACAATATTCTGAGGGGTGGCAACAAACTGGAAACCAAGGGGATGCCCATTGATTAGAGAATGGCTGAAACAAGGTACAGCATATGTTGGGCTGTAAGAGAGGTCCATGAAGTAGGTACAGTCACACAGTGACCCACTTGGAGGACTCCTCATGAAACATGTCCCCCATCATCTTTGAGAGAACAGATTTTCTTCTCCTTTGAAATGGTTAAGGCCAGAACTGGTTGTGCATGACTCAATGCATCTGACACAGGTTTGGGTTTTCTTGTGCCTCCATTTCTTCTACAGCATTCTGATCTCGTGTTTCTGTCACTGAAGTCCTCCACCATAAGGTTCTAATCTCATGATTCCTCCCACTTACATAGGTTCTAGCCCAACTGGTTTCCTTGCTGATTAAGCACTGACTGTGTGCCAGTACAAAAGCCAGTAGCTGGCCTGAAGGAGCCAGTTCTGAAGAGTAGCCATGGGGTACCCTGGCAAGTCTCCTTCCAACGTTGGGGCACTGGACATCACTTCCATTAATTCTCTGGCTCCTACTCACTTCAGCAGCTTCCTCTCCAGAAGAAAAACCTCTCCAGGTTTTTGGGACACCCTCCTCTCCCTCTGTGACTACTCCTCCAGATCATACCCTCTGACGATGGGTGTCCTAATCCAGGATTTCATGTCCATCTGTGCCCCAGCTGCCTCCTGGACATCTTAGAGGGGATGTCCAGCAGACATATGAACCTCAAAATGTCTAACACAGAGCTCATCATCTTTCCCCCTAAACCCTCCCCTCTCTCTCCCTCCTCCTCCTCTCTGACTACTGATCTCCCTTGGTTTCCTCTGAGTCCCAACTAAAATCCTACTGTTTACAGGAAGCCCTTTCCAACTGCTCTTAATTCCTGGACCTTCCCTCTGCTAATTAATTAGTTCCTAGTACACATGTTTGCACACTGTCTCTCCCATTACACTGTAAGCTCCTTGAGGACAGGGACTGTCCTTCACCTCCCTTTTGTATCCCCCAGAATTTAGCACATGGGTGGTCCTTACTAAATATTTATTGACTGATCAAGATCCTTATATTGGCAATGTAAAGGCTTTTCTCAAAGGTCTGCCTTAAACTCTTGAAGCAAAATGCCTTCCACATCCAGAGAAAGAACTATGGAACTGGATCACAGAATGAAGCAAATCATTTTCTCTTGTGTTACATTTTACTTTATGGTTTCTTCCATTCATTTTAATTCTATGCAACATGACTAAGGTGAAAATGTATTTAATAAGAATGTATGTATAAGATTGCACACTGTCCCTGGGAGGGAGTGGAAAAAAACTAAGATATATGGAAAAGTTTGTAGAAAACTGAAAACAGAGAAAATAATTTAAAAAAAGGTCTGATAATTCCTCAAGCGCTATAGAATTGGATCTAATTCTTACTACATGACATCATCTTTTGGCTTGGATCATTTCTGAATTAAAGTGATCTTTAAGACAAAGGAAAAATCAACCTAAGTAATTTTTAAGCTGTCAGTTTTCTTAATCATTTCTACAACACCTGAATGTTGCATGTTGGTGTGCCAGAAGAGCCCATGTTACCACTTAATTTTGTTAAGCTCAAAATTATTTCAAGTTTACCTAAAATACCCATCCAATCTGTCCCATTTCTCATGGTTTTCAATAATTCTTGTCATTTCCCAGGTTTTCTGTAATATTCTTAGCAATCTGTATCAAGAAGCATATTTGATTCACAAAATATGTTGATTCATCCAATTCCACTCCAGCCTGGTTAAGCCTCTTGGCTCTGTCTCATCTGGAGGAGGTCTGACCTTACCAGAAAGCAGGTAGGGAGGACCTTGTGGTCTTCCAGCTTCAAAATCTGTGAAGTTGCTGCCTTCGATTTAGAGCTTGAGAACAGGAATAGAAACTGCTCTAGCCTAGGGGGTGATCAAAACCGGCCTTCCATTTTAGACACAGCACAGCAATTTCTCTCGTCATATTATTTACTAAGGAAGAGAAGCCACTGCTGCGTTACATGTGTCAGCTCTTGGGGCTGGCTGGGCTGGCTATGGCTAGTGTCGGATCACATGCACTGCGAACAGCATTTTCACAATTTCGTACACGTACGTGATTATTGTTCATGTGAAAACAGACAAATACATTGCAACAGGAAATATATGCAGCGTTTTCCCCACATCACTTCATTCAATGCTCACATCGACTCTCTGGAAGTCAGACTATCAGCCCCACACAGATCTAGGTGGGAGGTGGCCATGACAGCTGCCCCCTTCTGGTTCCCACCCAGCTTACAACCAAGAAGGCCAGGGTCGGGTGGCGTGGCTCCCTGGCTCTTGCACTGCTATCTCTCCACTGTCTGGGGCCTCACTACCCAGAACACCTTCCAGTCTCCCTCCCGTCCTTCTCTCCCAGTTCTGATCTCAGCTCTCTCTTCCTCAGGCCAAACTCTTTGGAAAAACTTCTGCATTCTTTCACTATGGTCATCCCTTGTGATTTCACTGCAGCTTCTAGCACTTTGCACTGACACTACCTGCTCCTCAGTCAGCAACACCAGTAGGTAACAAATATCATCTTACTGGAAACTCACAGTGGCCTTGCCTGGGAGGCAGGACAATTATCACCCCCATTTTACAGATGAAATTAAGTGACTTGACCAAGATCACATGGCTACGCAGCATTGTGGGTCCAACACTCTACTCTCTGGGCCACTTATCGCCACAGTGCCCTTTCACTTCAGGTGTTCAGATGCTCTCTTAAGGATCTTCGGGGGAAGGGGAGGTCGTCTAGAGAGAGGACTCTGAGATCCACACAGCCAGCCAATGTCATCACTGGCCTTCTAGGCACACTGTTTCTAAGGTCACTTCTTCCTTGCCACTCACCCTGCTTGGGCCTGATTCCCTAACTGGGGGGTCTGCCCTAACACAGCCAGCCTCCACACAGCCACCAAAGTGGTTTTCTTTAAGTGAAGGTCTGTCCAGGTCCCTCAAATATTCCCGACTCTTCTGTTTGGGGCTGTGGCCCTTCACCAGCAGTTCCCAGCCTGACCAGGGGAGGGTGACTCCAGCAGAAAAGGTTCCCAGCACAAGATCCCAAAAGCAGGAAACATTTAATAGAGGCCCACTGAATGCCAGTATTCAAAACAAAAAGCATCAGGATGATCACGCAAATTAAACCATGAGAAGATACAGAAAAGCAAGCCTAGGTTTTGCAATATTTAAAAATATTATGAATGTGGAAAAAGTTGCTAAATATTGCTCTGGGTGCTAATGGTCTATAAGATACAAATGAAGACAAAATACCTTGGGCAAATCAGCTGCAGGAGCCCAAAGTCGCTCCAGTGCAACCTCAGCCAGACCACTAACCTTGGCCCTTCACAAAGTACCCAAATGATTGTTCCTTTCAAGAACCCTGGGAGACCTCAGTCATCCAGATGGAACCAAGACAGAAAACTAGCTGCTGGACACCTAGCTGGGTCAGCTAAAGAAAGCAGCAAGTAGATGCCACGCATACCCAGAAACAGAACAAAGAAGGACTGGTGCTGTCCCTTCTCACATGCTAGACCAGAGGTCAGTGCAGACTCATTGAGAGGAAGGAAAATGAGCTGGGAGCCAAGTCTGGGCTTTGCTCCTGACCAGCTGTGGGGCCACAAACTGAGTCCTCGTGCTCCCTCCTGTCCTGTTTCCTTATCTGTAAACTGAGGGATCTGGACCAGAGAAATAATCTCTAAGGTTCCTTCCAGCTCTGACCTTCTATCATCTCGTGGTATGTTCTTTTCCCAAAATAGCCAGACTAGTGATTCATCATCCCAACTGGTCTTTGACCTTGTGTGTGTTCCCATGGGGGTGCTAGGTGGCGACCTGGAGCCAGGAAGACCTGAATTCAAATCAGACCTCAGCCAATTAGTAGCTGTGTGACCCAGGGCAAGTCACTTAACTGCTGTTGGCCTCAGTTTCCTTATCTGTAAAACGAATTCCAGAAAGAAATGGCCAACACTCCGGTGTCTTTGCCAAGAAACCCCAAGCAGGGTCACCAAGAGTGGGAAATGACTGAACCAACCCCAAATTCTTGTACTGAGCTGGTCCTATGTTCTGCTTCACTGTCCCTCTCGATAAGCTCTGGTGTTCTGGTAACAATGCCATGCCTTCTGTGGCATTTCAAAGTTGACTCACTAAAGTCCTACTAGTGAGCCAGGCTCCACTGAGATCCCTCTTCACCATGCTGATCTGGGCTGTTAGTCAGGGGCCTACTCAGAGCACACCCTTGGTAGCTTCAGTCCACTGAGTCACGGCCTCCCCAGGGAGCCCGCACCATCATTACTCCTCTTCCACAACCAAAGAAAGCCTAAGATTGAGCCTGTCTGTGATACTAGAATAAAGGGGCTCCCTACTTTAATTAGCAGCGCCCACATCTGAGCCCAAGGAACTCAAACTGCAGCGTTAAGCCAAAATAAAATTGTAAAAAAGGCCTAAAATCTTGGCAAGAAAACCGCCATCCTAATCTCTGCTTTCAAATCCCATCTTGGTTCTTTTATTTTCTACAGATGAGCTCAGAAGTCTGCCCGACTGCCCTTCCATCCTGATGCAGGCAGCCCAGGATCCCAGCCCTCCTCACTCCCCACATCATGCAGGGGCCCACTGTCTTCACTACCAACAGATACCAAGTGCTGCCTACAACCCAAAAGTGGATTAGAGGCCCAAGAGCCCCAGGAAGAGCGGAGCCCCTCCAGACCACCAGGCCCTGCTTCCCTCCTAGCCCAACCCATCATCCCAGAAAGCAAGGCCTGTGGAGAGAGGATGGAGCCCCTGCGTTGGGGAAGCTGCAGCCTTGAGCTCTTTATGAAGCCAGCACAGCTTCTGAAGGCTGGAAAAAGCCAGTTCTCACAATCCAAGCACTTGGGACTATCTAAGACTCCATACATGAGGAAGACCCACTGGGAACTCTAGGGCCTTCTCTCCACCAGTCAGATTTGCAGCTGAAACCTAGGGCCTCCTTAACAACAAGGAGCACCTTGAACAAAGGAAATGCCTGCTCAATACCCTTTCATCCATTCTGGAGTGGCTCAGTCATGAGGGTCACAATTCGGTACCACAGGACTCCAAGGCGGGCCTCGTCCCAATTCCACATACCTGTCCCAGTCTCTGGAGCTGCCTCTTAGTTAACACCAATTAGCCATAGTCCCTGAATCCAAATGTTGGCCCAGAACCATTTCTCAGCTGCTTTTCCCCAGTCTTTGCCTTCAACAGGAGTGTGAACAGGACTACCCTGAGGGCATTTATTTTTGCCAAAGACTCCATAATCTTAGCAATGCATCCTAGGCTACCTCGAGCAATATCTTTTGTGCCCAAGTGAACCAGTGGACATCGACTGCAATTCACCAACACTCCCATGCATCTATTAATCACACAAGAATCAGCAAAAGTGAGACAGTCAAGAACTCTGTTCAAAGACCATCTGATTAGGCAGCTCGGCAGCTCATGGAGGAGGCAAGCAAGGCACTGAACTCCCCCCATTTCCCATTAGTAAAATGGGGCTAACACAACGCCCATCTCCCAGGGCTGCTGTGAGACAAACCAGACCGCCTGTGGAAAGTGCTCTGCAAACGTGAATGTGCTACATAAATGTTAGCTAGCATCATGAACATCAAGGGAGGTACAAGGCATCTGCGCCAATTTAGTTTTCTTTCCCCAAACAATAACCTCTCAGGGTTCGGAGGGATGAGGAGTGTTCAGAGCAAGGCAGAAATGCCCTCCACTCATATCCCAAAGAGATTATACAAATGGGCCAAGAATCCCTATGCACAAAAGTATTTATAGCAGCTCTGTTTGTGGTGTCCAAGAATTGGAATTTGAGGGGATGCCCACCAACGGGAATGACTGAACAAGCTGTGGTATATGAATATGATGGGATACAATTGTTTCCTAAGAAATGATACACAGTAATAGCCACCGTGTGTGATGACTGACTTTCATAGACTTGACCCCCCTGAGCAATGCAAGGGTCTAAGACAATTCCAGAAGACAGGTGATGGAAAATGCTATCGACATCCAGAGAAAGAACGGTAGAGTCTGCATGCAGATCGAGGAAGACTGTTGGCTCTTTTTCTGTTTTGTTTCTTCTTTCTCATGATTTCTCCCATTGGCTCTAATTCTTTTTTACAACATGATTACTGTGAAAATGTGCTTCATCTGAACGTATATACAGAGCCTATATCAGATCACATACTGTCTTAGTGCCGGGAAGAAAATTTAGAACTCTAAATCTTAAGGAAGTGAATGTTGAAAACTCAAAATGATTAGAAAATGAATTGTCCTACAGCTCTAGGAACACCCCTGCAGTCAGGCCTGGAGACCGGAGGGTCAGACTTGTTAGAGATCCAGTCAGCCTGGGGAGGTGATCTCTGGGGACACTGGGAGGCGTGTAATTTCCCCTCACAGAATCTGTTTTCTTCCTTCCAGACGTGTGATTGCCCAAATACCAGGGGCTTCCCTAATTGCCTTGTGTTTCTTACATAAGCACAGGTGGTTTCCTCTGATAGACAGACTAGGAATCTGTAAGAGAAGGGATGGCTTCATTCCTTGTATCTGCAGCCCGAGGTCTAGCACAGAACTTGGCACATAACAGCTGTTTGGGCTGTCTGATTCATCACCCTTTAGTGGTAGTGGTGGGTGGCCTCTCCAGGCAGCCCACCTTCAGGATCAATTACTTTGATTTGTACAAACTCATGTGTCCTTAGAATATTTTCTACTTGGTTTCCCTCTCTCGGAAATCCTTCCACATTTGATGAGTTTCACACATTCAATTCCCTTTTTTCAGAATATGTTTTGCCAAGTATCAGTACCATGGGCGCCATATTGTACCCTTCCATGTTGACCCTCTGCTGATCCATTCCGACATGGCGTTCCATGACAGCCTGTAACAGCTGTAAAACTCAATTCCTTATCCGTGAAATGACAAATGAGACAACGTTTGAGAAATAAGGCGCTGCTGTGTCAGGATCTGTAGGAATGCCCAAAATGACCACAAGAAGATGGCCAACAATTCTTATGTATGGCACCTAATACTAATATCTTTATTTGAAATCAAAGAAACAAAACCAAGAGAGGGTTGAGATTAAAACCCCTAGGAAATAATTGAAAAGAAAAACCCAAGTTGTTTATAGCCTCCTCTCTGAGTTGGGGGAAGGTAAGAACTGCAGCAGCTCAAGGATCTGCCTCCCCTCCTCATCTCTGCCCAGTATCTCTTATAGATACCTTTGGAAGTGTGGAGACATCTGTGTGTTGTTTGCTCTGTTTGACTGTGATCTCTTTTGGGGCAGGCAGGGGCTGGTCTGGCTCTTTTGTCTCTTTGGGACTATGTGCAGCCTGGCCCTTAGAAGGCACTCAACCAATGTTTGCTCAAGTGTTGACACACTGATAGGAGAGGTCACATCATTCCTCATCCAACCTCAGACAAATGTCCAATCATCAGTCCCCTTTCTCCCAGGCTTCAAAGTCTGCTGGGTATATACACATAATTCTCTACCCTGCTTTTCTACGGGATCCTCAGGAAAACACCTGGTTTCCTAACAAATCCTCTCACTTTAGCCCAGTCTCTTCTCTGCACATTTTTTCCATCTTTCCTGCCATCTGAAACCTGTGCTCCTCAGAAGACCCTGTGCTCCCTGCTGCCAGGACTAGGCACCAGGCTGGGCAGAGCCCGAGATTGCACCATCAGGCCTCCAGAACATCCCTCTGCTACCACCACCCATCAAATTTTCCTTTGAAGATCATTCCACTGGTCTTTGTCATCTGGCCAATGACTTGTTTAGTCACCAGACAACCTTCAGCTTGTTCGTCCTCATTTCTAAAGAAACTTGGTACCTGGTGGGTTCCTTTTTCCATTCCTAACCCTAAATGCACTCACTGCCTTCGCAATGGGAGACTTCAACCAAGATGCTGACTCTTCTCCCACTGTGTCCCACCTGGTCAGTCAACAAAGAAGCATCTATTAGGTGCCAAACCAGTCCCTCCATCATTGGCCTCTCTTGGTAATTCTAACCATTACTTCCCCTTCTGCCTTGCCCCAGTCCTCCTTGTGCCATCTCTCCATCATTCTTCATAGAGCTGACCCACAGACTGAGTGGTCTGTCAGCAGTCATCTCTTGCCTAAACCCTACACAGAAGCACCTGTATCCCAAGCCTTCGCCATCCAATCCATATACTGCCCAGTGCTCCTGGAGGAAGTCACCTCCCTACCAAGTCTGATCCTCTAGTCTCCAGTTCTGGCTGAAAGAGTGCTCCTAGGCTACAGAACAATTCATTTTATTATTTCCTGACTGACCTTCACAGTACACATCAAGTCCCCCACCCTGTACATTTGGCAGACTCCCTGTGGCAAACAGAGAGGTAGTGTTGCCTAATGGAGAAGGTTGCTAACACCTAGGTTCAAATTCCATCTCGAACACCGCAAGCTAGAAAGCTCTGTTGCACCTCTGTTCACCTTGTCTTCTGAGAAGTGAGGTGGCTAACCTCTGAGTTAGCTCTCTCCCAGCTCTCTGCACCCATGGCAGGCACAGGCCAGTCTCAAGTATGTGAGACTGCAGGTCCTGCAGGCAGTCATGTGATCCTTAATAGGATGGAAGCATCATCTATGAGATGTTTAGGGCCTGGATTGAGAGTCTGAGGACAAGGTCTGCTACTGGACACCTGTACAGCTGTGGGCAAGTCTTTGAAAGGCATTCATCTTTACTTAGTAATGCAAGAATGGACATTACCAGTCAAAAAGAAATCTCTCAGAGGACACAACTGACTTCAACAATTTTTAAAATGTTTTTGAGTATCAAAAGCATAAGTTTTTAGAGGAAGACGGAATTTCAGACCAAAGAGTAACCTGAAATTTCAAAAACTTTACTTTCCTGCCACAGGAAGGCAAACCAGTAAGGCCAGTTCCAACAACGTAGAGGATGTGCCTGTGATGCATGTGTACAGTGGCTAAAGCTGCTTTTCCCATTCTGAGGAGACCTCTTTGAAGCTCATCCCTGGAGGAAAGAATAGGATGGATGGCAGCTGTTGCAGCATCTGGGGGACATGCTGAGCAAAGATGGTGTGTCCGTGATCCTGTCAAACAGAACTGGACCTATTACTGTGGTGCTCAAGAGAGCTTGCAGATGTCTCATCACAATCCAGGTCCAGGCTTGCTCCATCGATCCACAAAAAGTTAGAAGGGGCCTAGCTGGCCCAAGGACATGGTTAAAAAACCATTAGATAGGTCTATTTCGATATAACTCTCCAGACTAGGTCCTTAGACTCCACCAGATTCCAGAGAGGCCCCAGATGCAAAAGAAGGCAAGACCTTCAATCTAGTACAAGGACTTCATTTTACCTACAGGTCCAAGAACATGCCCAAGTCTCCTCCCTGATTTCCACAGTCTCCTGACCCCAAAGCTAACAAGCTCATTTCAGGACAACACCGTTCACTTTCAGAGGACCAGGAGATTCAAAGGCCAAAAGCAGCTCAGGGACCAAGGGCTGTGTCTGCCTGAACAGCCTCCTCCAGATGCCCTCCAACTGATCAGGGCCCTTCTCCTCCTGTGGCTGGTCTGAGCAGACGACAGGAAGCCCAAGGTCACTGGCTTCTTGGCTCCCTAACATCTCAGTCTCCCAGAGCCATGCTTAGCTTCTGGCTCTAATTCTGCCCCTTGTAGGCTTTATTCCCCAGGCTTATCCCATTGCATGGGGCAATACCCCTTGTATCTCAGCACAGGCCTCCACCCACAACAGGAACAGAGGCTCTCCCATCTCACCAGGGCCCCCTGGAATTGCCAGGTAATCACCTCCTAGGAGAGGCCCTGCCTGAGCAGAGTGGATCAAGCTGCCACAGGGGCCCATTTCTGATCTTTGTCTCTGTATCCCTGGCACCTGGTATGGGACAGGGCACACAGGATTCACCTGATCAATGGACGCAGGTCGAGAAAAAAGCCCACTTTCACGTCAAATCTGTACCATACTTTCCCGAACTAGTATTAATCAGGGCATCAATGAGATGCCTGTGCCCAGCAAAAGTGGAATTAGTGGTATGGCAGCTTGATGGCAGTGTCCTGCCCAAGATCCTAAAGCATGAGTCAGAAGGGGCTTTCATGACCAGGGGATCTAACAACTGAGGAAAATAAGGCAGAAGGCAGTGAAGAGACTTGCTCAGGGCCACCTGCTAGGAAGGATTTAGTGCCCACTTCTTTTCCCACAACTGAAAACTCCATGCTTGTTATCAATCATAGTCAGCAGATGATTTGGTCTGCCCCATCCTCCCCCCCGCCCCTTAGCAGACTGGCACTCCTCACTGAAGAAATCACTCCAGGTCACATGGCTGGTCTTTCTGAACCATGATCAATTACCTTTTCACCATGCCAAAATTTCAGAAATGCAAAAACTGACATAACTCAACTAACCTGTTGCAAGGGCTTTCTACATAACCAGCATCAAGGCTAAAAAGAGGCAGCTGGGTGGCCCAGTGGACCTAGAGTCAGAAAGACTCGAATTCAAATCTAGCCCCAGACAGTGAGTAGCTGTGTAACCTGGGCAAGTCACTTAATCTAGTCCCTTCCTCTGTAAAATGGGGCTAATAAGGCACTTTGGAAGCCTCGAAGCACTATCCATACATAGACCAAGTATTATCACTGTTATCAAAGACAACAGCTGGATAATCCACCAAGGACAATGGCTTCCCAGCAAAAAAAAAAAAATCCTTTGATCACCTGAGAGAGAGAGGTAAGAAGACAGAGCTGTGTGCTCAATTAGGTGAAGTTCTATTGGAATGCTCTGGCCCCAAAGGACAGACCAGGCTCTGGCAGATTCTGGCCTGATACCAAGACCTTCTTCACCATGAGCAGGGGCTTCTGCTCGGGGATCTCTCAGGCCAGGTTCGTCAGCAGGATTCCTCTGGGATGTGGGGGGTACTACAGAGCTATTGAGGCACTGTGGCATCTTATGATACAAGTGATTTCTAAATGGCAGAAATTTACTATTACCAAAAGCCATTGGAGGAAACAAACAAATCATCCTTTCTTATCAGAGATGATAAAGCAAAAATCACCAACCAAAAAAGGAGAAGAGACACTCAGATGTTACTACTTTCTTCCGTAAGCAGATTTTTTTTCAGAGAAATACAAGTAGCTGCTCTCCCAACTGCAACAAATTTCAACTCAAGAGACCAGAGCTCCAGGGGAAACTCTGGAAAACACAAGCAGCCAAGCCAAAAAGAAAAAACAGCAAACTGAAACCCAGCCTCAGCAAAGGTTCCCCATGGAGGCTTCTCCAAAGGGAGCATCTACCCTTCATGTTGAAAACAGAATCTATCCAGGACCGTCAAGGTGCTGAGGTGGCCATAGTCTCATCAATAATTGAGAAAAGACAGTTTGTTTCAGCTGAGTTGAGAGAGAAGCATGAAAGTAGAGAGCAGGAACTGGCCTTGGGGTTGGGGAGAGCCAGCTCTCAATCTCGCCTCTGATACCAATTCGTAGTGACTACAGGCCAACGAGCTGGGAGTACTAGTGTAAAATGAGGCCAGCATGCGAAGAGATACAAAGCAGGGAAAAGTCTGTTGGCTTGGGGAGACAGTGTGGGGAGATGGTGTGGGCTGACTGCAAGGCCATACCTGCAGCCTTCTCCGAAGTCAGGCCAGCAGAGCCAGCCAAGCCCCATTCCCAAGTTCTCTTCTACGTGGCTCCCTCTACCAAAATGGCATTAATTAGACCAAAGCACTGAGGAAGGCCTCCATGGCTGCCTTTGGATGCACTACCACTTCACTAGTCATTCCTCCATCACATACCTGCAGTGGTGATGACCAAGCAAAAGGACAGGACCATGGAGATGAAGACCTCCCAAAGGTATTCAGGGTGACAGGGAGCTCCCCTTCCAGGATCTGACGTGTCCAGATATAAAGGAAATCCAATTCAGTGCTACTTCAAGAGGGAGAAGGCAAAGGCCTCCTCCAGGAACAAACTGGCCTTCAAGCTGGAGGTTCTCCAAGGCAGAGGTGACAAGGCCTTGGAGGCACAGGAAGCCACAGACTGAGGAGGGGCATCATCCAAGCTGTCCTTCCTAACCCTAATCCGGAATGTCCACTTGTATGATGTGGAGATGTTGCAGGGGGAATAGAGTGGAGGATGCACACAGAAACAAAAATCAAGATTTTTTTTTAAAATTAATTTTTCAGTTTTTAGCAATCACTTCCCTCCCTCCCTGAGACAGGATGCAATCTTACATGGGTTCTACACATACATTCTTATTAAACACATCTTCACATTAGTCATGGTGCATTGAAGAATTAAAGTGAATGGGAGAAACCATGAGAAAAACCAAAACATAACACAAGAGATGATGATAACAGCCTGCTTCATTCTGCATTCGAATTCCATAGTTTTTTGCTCTGGATGTGGATGGCATTTTGCATCATGAGTCCTTTGGAATTGTTTTAGGTCCTTGCATTGCTGTGAAAGACTAAGTCTATCAGAAATAGTCCTCACACACTGTGGCTGTTACTGTGTACTATGTTCTCCTGGTTCTGCTCACTTCACTCAGCATCAGATCATATAAATCTTTCCAGGCCTCTCTGAAGTCTTCCTGCTCATCATTTCTTATAGCAAAAGAGTATTCCACTATATTCATGTACCATAACTTGTTCAGTCATTCCCCAATGGATAGGTATCCTCTCCATTTCCAGTTTTTGGCCACCACAAAAAAACTGCTATAAATATTTTTGTACATGTGGGACACATTCCCATTTTTATGGTCTCTTTGATATACAGTCCTTTAGAAGCAGTATTGCTGGGTCAAAGGGTAGGCACGCTTCTACAGACCTTTGGGCATGGTTCCAAATTGCTCTCCAGAATGGTTGGATCAGTTCACAGCTCCACCAACAACGCATTAGTGCTCCAACTCTCCCACATGTTCTCCAACATTTATCATCATCCTATTCTGTCGTGTTTGCCAATCTGAGAGGTGTGATGTGGTACCTCAGACTTGTTTGAATTGCTTATCTCTAATCAATAATGACTTAGAGCATTTTTTCATGTGACTATAGATATCTCTAATTTCTTCCTCTGAAAAGTGCCTGTTCTATCCTTTGACCACTTATCAACTGGGGAATGACTTGTACTCTTGTAAATTTGACTCAGTTCTCTATATATTTTGGAAATGAGACCTTTATCACAGACACTAGTTATAAAAATTCTTTCCCAGTTTTCTGCTTCTCTTCTGATCTTGGTTGCATTGGGTGTGTTTGTGCAAAAACTTTTCAATTTAACATAATTTATCCACTTTGGACTTCATAATGTTCTCTATCTCTTGTTTGGTCATAAATCTCTCCATTCTCCATAAATCTGACAAATACACTATCCTTTGTTCCCCTAATTTGTTTACAGTATCAGCTTTTACAGATCATGTACCCATTTGGACTTCATCCTTGTGTATAGTGTCAGGTATTGGTCTATGCCCAGTGTCTGCCACACTGTTATCCAGCTTTCCCAGCAATTTTTGTCAAACAGTGAGTTCTACTCCCAGAAGCTGGGGTTCCTGGGTTTATCAAACAGCAGACTACTATATTCACTGACTACCGTGTCTTGAGTACCTAACCTATTCCACTGGTCTACCCCTCTATTTCTTAGTACTAAGTGGAAAAATAAGGATCTTCTTCACTTGGAATGCTCCAGAAATGAAAAAGGAGTGCCAAAACTCAGGAAAAATTCATGTCTTTAATATACCACATGCTTCCTCAAATGTCTCCCCTTGCTTTCAGAGACATTTCATCTGGTCCCTCTCTCTGTGTATCAAACCTGACTTTGGGTTGTGAAAAGCTCTGAAACATCCAGCAGTTCTCAGGTAAAAAGTTGGAAGGGAGGGAGGGCCCTCAAGTGGCCATTTGGCTTAATCTCCTTACATTACAAGTAAGGAAAACGGAGGCCCAGAAAGGTTCTGGGACAGGTGGCACAGAGCAGAGACACAAGCTATTAGAATCCTTTTTCTCAAACATTAATGAATTCCACTGGGCCAAGGCTGACATGCATACGATGAGAAATCATAACTGGAAAGGATAGTGCTAACAGGTGTCCAAAGTTTCAGAGGCTGCCTTAGCCCCAACCCTGCCTCCCCACTTCTCAGCAGTCAAATCTTGTTCCTATCTACCTTTACAAGAGCAGCAAGGGAGCTCCATAATGCATGGTGCACAAATTTGGCCTCAGACACTTACAGCTGGGTGACCCAGGGCAAGTCACTCCACCTAGTGTGCTTCAGTTTCCTTATCTGAAAAATGAGTGGCAAACCACTCTCCAATATCTTCACCAAGAACACCCTACAAACCTTTGTAAAGACATCTCATCCATGTTCCAGGCCCTCCTCACCTCCCTCGTGTACCGCTGGTCTCCCTATCTCAAGCCCCTTCCTCCAACAGTCCATATTCATAGACTCTTCTAGAGTATGCTCATGTGGGATTAAGGGGCTATGATAAGCCTCATTTTCAAGATGGTGGAGTAACCCCTGCAGCTCCTCGCCACAGCCTCTTATTACCAGGCAGAGGAAACGGATGCATGGCCCACATGCTCCTATCCTCATTGGGCTGCTCTGTCCAGCCCAGCTAAGCCTAAGCCTGCCCTATATCTACACAGTCTCCAGCAGAGTCAACACCATCAAGAGCGTGGCAGCGGCCTTACCTATCCAATTTCTCTTTGGGACCAATCCTGCCAGGTTCTCCATCACCCCTGGGACGTGGGCCCTGGGAAAAGAGCAAACTCCAGGGCGCCTGGACCTGTTTACTCCCTGTTCACTGGCCATGCTCCCATTCTACCTGCAAAGCCAATTCCTCTATCCTCCCAATGCTGCTACACTGGTCAAGATTGCCCCTCTGCTTTCCACAGAAATCCCAAAAGGGAGAGGGGCTTCATGGGCCATGTAGGCCTCATTCTAACTCTCTATGTTTTTACAGTGAAGTCTCTTGAATCCCTAGCCACAATTTAAAAATGCTCTAATGTCACACTAAGTCACAGAACTAGAGAATCTTAGGACAGGAGCACTCCATCACCTTTCACAATACCAGACTATACAGAAATGTCAGCAAGAACCAACCAAAATTTTTATTGAAGTTTTACTGCATTTGTTGAAGAAAATGAAACGTAATTATATTTTTTGGGATACTATCTCAAAGGTAGTGCCCAGAAAAGTGACAATCACAACCAATTTTCTATCCTGTTTTGAAAATTCATCATCACTTGAATACCTTCAATTATCTGAAAAAGCTAATAAGAATACTTCTGAAATGTGCATGCACATGACACTACACTCTCCTCAGTAAAACAAATCTGACATTACCCTTCGGAAACATTTTATTTTCAATCACTTTTTCTTAGGTCCATGACAAATGGAAAGGCCCATATACACCCAAAAATATAGGGCAGAACTTTGGAGGGGTAAAAAAGAACTCCAAACAAACACAAAACCCACCAGCCGAAGAATGGCTAAATGAGCTGTGATACATGAAGTTGACAGAGTCTCCGTATTCTGAGAAAAGAGAAAACAGAAACATAGGAAGACTTAGGGGAGTCAACAAGGGTGTAAAAGGCAAGGATGCCACCAGCCAAGGCCAGAGTAAATGCTCTGAGATGATCACACTGAAGCTTGGCCCCAGACGACAAATGATCACATGTTTTCTGTCCTCGGCAGGGTTGAGGGACTATGGAGGCAGACTTCAAGGAGCCATTTTTCACTCCCTTTTAAAATTATTTGTTAAATGGACAGCTGGAGGAGGCAGAAGGGCATGCTGGGAAAGGCCCATGATGGAAAAACAAAAGATATCAACACATACACACACACCATCCACTAGTGTTCCACAAAGCCTGCAGAAGAATTCACTAGCAATTACTTATCCAGGTTACTGGTATCAGTACAATTTCTGTTTGAAAGACTGAATACCAGGTTCAATGGTGCTCTATGGCCCAATTTCATTGGTGAAAGCCACTCACCCAGCACACGTTTGACAGCTCCCTCCTCCCGGTTCCCTATTACATAATTCTCATGTTACAAGAGAAGTTGTTGGTTATCAGAGACAGCCACACAGGTAAAAATAGCCCTGATTCCAGGGGCCAGAACTTGAGAAGGTGAAGGAGTGCACCCCACAGAAACATTCCATATTAAGAAATCCGCCTCAGCTCCTAGCGCTGCACCACACCATTCCCTGCACCCTGGAGACCACAAGGTGAGAAATGAAGAGGTGTCCCTCCAGGCTGTACCACGTGGACTGTAAAAGGAATTGGTGTTTTCTAACTGCCAAGAGAAATGAAATCTTGCAGAATGAAGCAGACTCTCAGACTTTTCATTTTATGTTTTGTTTTCTCTCATTGTTTCTCCCATTCGTTTTAATTCTTCTATGCAACTTGACTAATGTGAAAACATGTTTAATAAGAATGTATGTGTAGAAGCCATATAAGATTGCAAGCTGTCGTGGGGAGGGAAGGGGAGAAAAAGAGTTAAGGAAGTTGATTGTTGAAAACTGAAAACAAATAAATTAATTAAATTTAAAAAAAATGAAATCTTCATCCCTCAAAGACCCTGAGAAGCAGCCGATTTCTGTTTTCCTTCATCATGGGCACAAATGCTCCATGCTGGCTGACTCTAGGCATCCCACCCCAGAGGAAAACAGCTTTCCATTTTGAGAAGCCTTTTCAATGGAAGTTCAAGGATGATCAAAGGACCCAAGATGGACACCCAGAGGTTGGCGGCACATTGTGCACCCCCAATCAGACAGTCATTTGAGGAACTGTTCTCATCATTGGCTCTTCAAGCTCCCTCAGGCTTCTCAGCACATCATTTGTTCCTTAAGACACTGGGATAACAAAAAGGGGAATCTAGTTCCTGACAGGACAAGCAGGTGTGCTCCTCATGATCACAGGAGCCCAGTAGTTTTGCCTTTTCTTTCATTTCAGAGAGCCCAGTTTCCTATTCCGTATCCCACAAGACCTGACCATCCCTGTTCTGACACCACAAACTTCACGCCCAACTCTAAGAAGCTACCCAAGGCTGTGGCTCAGACTAATGGCCTATCTAACCTTGACAATGGCAATAAGGGGGAACAGGCTGTTGGAAAAGAATGGAGAACAAAGCATAGTCTTCAGCACCAGATAAACAAAACGCAAGCTATGGAGTCAACCTGATACTTCTATTTACAAATGCTCCACGCTGGCTGACTCTAGGGAGCACCCCCTAGAGTTGGACAGCTCCAAATTTATCATGACTGAAAAGGTCACTCTCAAAGCAGTGTCCTGGGTTCAAATACTGTATTTCCATGTCACTGCCTTGCACAAATCCCTGAACCTCTCAGAATCTCTGGTTCTTCATCTGTACAATGAAGTCCCTGAAGCCTCTTTTAGCTAAATCTAAGATTCTATCAAATCACTCAACACCAGAGGAAGAAAATCCCCTTGACCAGCTCCCGTAGCTTTTATGGCATCCTCTTTTTGTACCCGATTCTTGACCTTACTGTGTCTTCAGACTACCTTCTGGAAGAGGTCAGAAAAAGCTCCTGACATTTACGTTTACACAAATGAGTACCAGATAATGTGCATTACTGGTGTTGTGAGAGGTGAGTAAGCTAAGCTCAAGAACCCACAGTCCAGGCAGTGACGGCACCCCCTCCTCCTTCCCCCCTGCCATCTTGAATTCGTGCTCTGACCCTGTGCCCTTCAGTCTGACCCTCGTGTGGCTGGTCTCCTGCAGTAGTTCATGAAATCTTACCAGGCTTCCTTGCGTTCATCGCAGAGGCCATTTTTTACGGCTCAGTCACCTCCCACTACTTTCACGGAGCGTGTGTTCAGCTACTTCCCCATGGACATTACGGCCTCTTTTTCCAGTTCTTTGTCTCTGGTGTACAGGGAGGCTTTCTTTTTATCAGCGACCTCCTCAGGTAAGGACTAAAGTGCAGGTATCACTTAATCTGCACAGTTCCCAAACAGCTGTCCGGATTCCCATGCCTTAGAGTGCCCCTCATTCCTTCTGAAGTAACATTTATCTTAGGAGTAATGATGTGAAATATTCTTTCATATGGTTAAGACCACTCACCAAGGAAGGAACAGCTTCCAGCCTTGACTACCCCCTTCCATTGTCTTTGACAACTTGAATACCAAGCTGATCTCAGAAAATCTGATACAAAGATGCTCTCCCATCCATCCCACCATTTCCCTTCTTGTCTGAGGTCCTTGGTCATCACAAGCTCTGAGGCAGCATAGGCTTATTACTTTGCGCTGTGGATTCTGGTCCCATTTCCTTTTGAGCAGAGTTAGTGTGGGGAGCCTTTTCCCTACCCATTTCCCCAGGCTTCTAAGAGATAAAACTGTCAGAAAATTCTATCAAGTCTCATAGAAAGATGCTCTCCCTGTAAAATGAATTCATTCAGTGCATATTTGTGGACAAACAGGGATAGAGCCCTGAGCCTGGCCTTTTGGCCTCCCACCATGGGGCTCCATTCTGCCTTGGATTGTCACATACACTGCCCTGGCTGCCCCTCCCCTAATTCTCTTTTTCTTCCTTCACTGCTGCCTTCTTCCCAAGTTCTCCCAGGAGATCCCTAGAAAAACTTCCTGGAAGCTGGCTTTCAGGATCCAGTAGGATCAGAAGAAACAGGGGTGGGGAAATGCATATGAGCCCTGTAGGCTGAACAAGGTAGAGATCCAGATAAGCTGATAGGAGAGGGACATAAATCTGAACATTATGCAAGACTGGCCTGAGTGCCAGCTTGGATATCATTCTGTGGGCAACAGTGATCCACTGAGGACTGAAGAAGGAAAGCAACTCCATCGGAATTGTGCCCTGGGAAAACTGCCTATAAGCAACATGTAGCACAGGAAAGGCAGCCAGGGCACCCTTTAGAGAGGAGTGCTCTGGCTTCCAAACTCCCCAGTTAGCTGGGACTGGTCTCCCTAAGGGGCAGGATGTGCTTTTCTGGCTCCCCGGCCATCGCAGCCTGGTCCTAACTATGCTCTGACTCTCCTGGTTCTCCCTCCTCCTCGTCCTTGTCCCGACCCACAGAGCTGCCCAAAGCCTTTCTCCTCCATGATCTATCACATGGGGACTTCTCCTCACCTCTCCACCGGCCCAGGTCCAGTCTCACATCATATCAAGCTCTCTAAAGCTCGCCCCTTCCTCCTTTTCCAGGTTTTTTACATTCCTCTTTTTGGCCCATCAACACCAGCCTACTGACATCTTCCTCAGACACAACATATTCCATCTCCTGAACTCAGTCTCCTCCCCTCCCCCTCCCCCCTGCCGCTTTTTTTTAGTAACTGTTTTTAAATTTTTTTTTTATTTTTAATATATCTTTTTTTTTTTTTTTGGTAAATCTGAGTTCCACATTCTCTCCTTCCCTCCCCCACCCATTGAAGAGATAAGCAATATATCTACTGTGCACATAAAATCATGCATCCGTATCAGCCATATTGCAAAACAAAACAGAGAAAAAGAAAAATAAACAAGATTTAAAAATTGTACCTTAATTAAGGTCTCCTCCCCTGTGGCCACTTCCCTATCCCCACAGGCATCAAAAGCCCCCTCTCTCTGGGTTCCCTTCCTGCCGTTCTGGGTGGAGAGGAGTCAGACCTATACAAGTCTTTCCATTAGACCAGGAGCTCCTTTGCCTGCAGGGCCAAGCACATGGTAAAGGCTTCCTATCTGCCTGCTGACTGCTGAGAAGACCACATTGAGCCAGGAGCCTGAGTGAGGGACAGAACAAGGGTAGTAGGGTGGGAAGAGAACAGAATTCTACAAGTGGTTCATTAGTATCAATGCTCCCTGAACAACACCTGGATTTGTGGGAGGAGGAAGGAATAGGCAAGTGAATTCAATCCGAACCTAAGCAACACTTTGGAGACTAGAGGCCAGTTTGGAAGGCCAGGCTAAGTCAACCATACGTTGCCCTGGTCACTCCACAGATGACACAGCAGACACAAACCATTCACATGACAGAGACTCGGTTTCTGCTGGGTACCAGAAACCCCAAGCCTGAAGCAGGGAGGCAGGCATGGCCAAGCCCCTTCACCAAGGCAGAACTCCACCCCTTGGCCCCTTCAAGGGACCTCTCTGGGTCTGAACTTCTCTACCACAAGTGGGATGAATTCCAGTCTCTTAGACACCGACCCTCCAGAGATGCAGGATCCTAAACCTACCTGCATCAGGCTGGGAGATGCGCTCCTTCAGCATGGCTGCAGAGGTCGCCTGCCAGCCCCCAACCAGAACCAAGTGGAGGGGGATAAGAGGTGAGCAGTGTGAAGGACAAATACAGGAAGGGAACAATGAGAATAAAGGGAAGGTGTTTCAACATAAGGAAAAGCTTCCCAACAACAGTTTCGTTTTTTAGTCTGTGATGCCATTTGGATTTTTCTTAGCAGACCCTGGACTGGTTTGCCCTTCTTTCTCCAGCCCATTTTACAGATGAGAAACTGAGGCAAAAACAGGGTGAAGTGACTTGCTCAGGGTCACACAGCTAGGAAGTGTCTCAGGCTGTATTTGAACTCTGGTAGATGAGTCTTCTGACTCGAGGCCTGGAGCTCTATCCACTGCACCAACCCAGAGTAAAACAGACTGCCCCAGGAGGTGGACATGGTCCCCAAGGCTTTATCGATCACTTAACTGAACTTCTCAGTTTTGAAGAAATTGGGGCTCCAAGACTTCCCATGGTCCCCTGGACAACAGAGTAAAAGTCTCAACCCTAAACTCCCTGTAAGCCTCCAAGACATCCCAGGAGGCTGCGACACTACCACTACTACTGACCTAGAGGCTATCAGTTCTGGATGACCAGGGAAAGGGGCATCTCTCTGGGAAAGAGAGGAGGATACCAAGGATATGTGTACACATGTGCACATGCGAAGGGTGAGTATGCTAGATGTAGAGGAGAATCAGCTGGAATGGGTTCTGTAAGGGAAAGGCAGAGTGCGTGTCTCAAGTAGAGAAATGAAGACAGAGGGAACAGAAGAGGAGGGCGATTCCACTTCCTGCCCCACTCCTGCTTCTTCCATCACCTCTGGTTTGGGTTCATTCACCCTTCCGTTCCTTCCCTGCAGCTACAAACACACCCACATCTCCCCAATCCTTTAAAAAACAAAATCAACCCGCCTAATAAATTTCCTTTGACCCTCACCATTTCCTTAAGCATTCTCTACTTCTCTACTCTTTCACAGACAAAAAAACCCACGAAAAACTATCCATCTTGGCTACCTCAACTTTCTCCCACTCACCCCTGGAGTGTTCAATTTGTGCCCTCCTCCCCAGATACGCTGTCTCCTCCCTCAGCCTCTGCCCCTCATAATCAGTAGCCTCTTAACTGGTCAGGCCTCCCTTCTGGACGTCTCTCCAGACCTTTGTGACCCAGCTTGTCAGTTCACCCCTTCCTCTATGCAGGCCCATCCCAGGGCTCTATTCTGACCTATCTCATCAGTCCAAACCATGGTTCAGTCATATCTACTCATATGACTCTGGAGACCTCACCCGTCCTAGAAGCTCCAAGCTTCCAACAATGACCTTCCATCAGACATCTGGCTACACCCACATGCTTCCTAAGTACTTCGAACTCATGTCCAGAAGGAGACCCTTTTCCTTCCTCACCTTTCCCATTTCTATCAGAACCTGTGCCAGGCATCACCCCAGAGGGCCATTTCTGACTGATTTTTAGTACCAAACCCACACAGCTTCCACCCTGTGGTGGGCCCCGTTTCTCCTCTGAGAATTTCTATCCTCCCATTTATCCTCCTTCCTTTGGCACCAGTAGCCCATTTGGGACTCCGCCTTATCTGGCTGAGTTGGTCTCAGATCGCTCCTCCTCAGAGGAGGCACAGTGTCCTGCCCCCTTTCCCTCCACACCTGGGCATCGCTCTGGCCCCTCAAGGATCAGCTTAACACTGCCTCTCTCCCTTGAAATTACATGGTGGGTATGAAGTGCTTCCCCCCAGGTCAACATGAGCTTCTTTCTTGAGGACAAGACTTTTCTTTGGGTCCCTAGCACAGAGCAGCTGTTTAATGGAAATATTTAAGAGATCTAGTTTTGAGAATCTTCCTCAGGGGCCCCAAGTGAAAAGATGGTGATGAGATTGTCAAGGAAGGGAGAAGAAGTCCGTGGACAGAATGCCTGCATTTACACAACAGAAAGAAAAGAAGAAAGGGAAAAAACCGGGATGATGTGGTGATCTCCCAAGATGGTTCAAGCACTAGGCCAGTTTTGGGGACCAGTTCTGTAAACTCCATCAGGAAAGCCATCCCCAAATGTCCTACTGGAGTCAGAGCCCTTAAGTTCAAATCCAGCCTCAAACACTTGTTAGTTGTGGAACCCCGGGCAAATCACTTAGCTTTCCTCCGCCTCAGTTTCCTCAATTCTACCTCCCTGGGCTGCTGTGAGGATCAAAGGAGGTGACACTTGTAAAGAGCTTAGGACAAAGTGCCTGGTTCCCAGTGGGTGCTTAGTAAAGGCTTCCTGCCTCCTGTTGCACAGGTGACCCTAGGTACCTGAAGGATCTGCTAACAAAGCTCAAACCCTGTCTAGTCCTGCCAAGCAGCTCTGGCCTCCAAGCAGCAGCCAATACAAAATTGCCCTCGATCCTGGGGGTCGCAGTCTGCCACTACAGACAAGGCCAGAGCATAAGGTGCAGCTGGAGCTGGCGCTAACCCTGGGGATGAGAAGGACAAGGCTGGCTCCCAGGCACTCCCTGGAGGGCTCTTTTGTGCTGCTCGAGGGTTACAATGTAGCCCCTGAAGCAAGGCCATGTCTTCTCTGAAGTCACCAATTTTACTTTCTCCACCTTTGCCCACAAGACCAAGTCCCCTGAAACGCATTCTCTTAGCAAAGCTTCTCCACCAGCCCACTGATAGCAACCCCCAGAAAGGGGAAGTTGGCCAAGTGGGCATCCAGATTCTACAGGTGGCAGGCAGGCAGGGAAAAATACAGCCATACTCCCCACCGTGACATGAGGGACCATATCCCACTTAACAACACACAGACAGAATCTTCCCCATCTCTTCCACATCATCATTTTTAAGGAGAAGCCCAGCTCCTAGCTCCACTGACCTTAGACACACCTAGCCTGTTCTGGAAGATGCAGGGTGAATGGTTAAACACTGCATTTTAACTTTTCAAAAACACACCAGTTTTATATGCAAAATGAGAACGACCCCAATTTCTTTTTAAAATTATCTTTTGGTTAAGCTGAGCACAAGGATAGATTTCAAAGTAATTGAGAGCTTGGCTATACAGGCCACAGGAAAAAAAAGCCCTCTTTATGTCTACACATACCTTGATACTTCCAAGGATGGGTAATCTGATCAGCTGGGAAGCGACTCAGTAAACTGAAACCCTGTTAAACTAATGAAAATAAGGTTCTACACAGGTGACCTCCCAACACATTGGTCATCCATTCATGTACCAACAGGTATTTACCGAAGGCCTACTGTGTGCACCACTGAGACACCAAAGCAGCCTGGTGGAGGAGAAGAGTAAATGGATATACAGTGAAGGAGGAGCAGACAGGCTGGAGCATCTCCTGCTTACACTGGCTGAGCCTCCGTCAATTTTCAAACACGAGTGGAGGGGGATGTAGAGCACTGCTTCAAAGGGAGCGCCAAGGAAGCCCAGCCAGGACTGTAACCTCATGGGACCATGGTCTGGGTGGCAAGCACCTCCTGCCACGCAGTGAGGAGGTCCTGTACGAACAGCTAGCCAGCATTTTCTGAAGTCTTTCAAGCACTATGGAAGGAGCAGAAGGGGGCTGCTCAAGTGAGCAAAGGACCACAAAGGTGGGGTCAGTACTGATGGCAAGATCCCAGGAAGAGCCCAAGGCAGCCTTCTGTGAAATGGGGGAAGGGAGGCATCACTGGCAGGCGGCAGGCAGGGAGGTGAGACAGGATGAAGCCTGAGGTGAGAACAGGGCCCCTACAGGCAGAGTTCTCTGTGAATAATTCCAGACAAGGAAAAAGAGGTGGCCTGGTGGCCTGCAAAGACTTGTGGGGAAAAGGGAGACTCTACCCAATGGGACAGAAATGCCTCAGTGTTCAAAGCAAAGCTCATTCCTCACAAGGGTTCCCCCTTTTGCGTTCCTGGTTTGACCTTAGCACAGACATAGTCCTGAAAAACCAAACATGAACAGCATTCACATATCCAGGGTGAGGAAGAAAGGAAGATCACCTTCCCACTCAAATTTTAAAGGATCTTCTTGCACCCTTCTCACCCACCTCACCCCCCTCCTCAGACATGGAAGTCCTGGGTCACCCTCTGACTCTTTAGAGGCCTGCTCATGAAAATTCTGCACAAACACTTGGAAGAGGAGTGTGCTGTCTGAGGTGAGGAGAACAATGATCCCAGGGAAAGGAGAGCTAAGGTGAGCTAAGTCTACAGAGAAGTCCTGCCACCCCGAGCGCGGGATGTACTGATAGCGGACAGGTCACCTGTTGTGGGAGAGCCAACACCAGCCCAAGGTTACCCAGGCAGTGAGCATGAGAAGCCGGATTTCAGCCTAGGGCCTCTCTCAGATTCCTCAGCCAGGGTTCTTTCAAAACTGACTTACTTTGAAAATAATGTTTATTATTAACTTAAGCATTGACAAAGACGGAAATGAGGAGCTTGTGGTAAGCACCCTGGTTTTTCAAAATGTCCCTCCCATTGAACACTGGGTGTCCTTCCCGGGCTTCTTCCTGCTTCTTTGTTTACCCTCCCCACCTTAGAACAAGAGAAGTCAAGCCAAACAAGTCCCCCAGTGGCTCCCTGGGTTGGGTCACCACCTCTCAGCTAAGACTTGGGAACTGTGATGCAGCCCAAGTCTCAGAGTCATTTGTGTCTGCCTTTCTTTACAAGCCCCACGCTGCTCATGCAACTTGTTTGCCAGGTTTTGCACACATTGCTCGGCCCTTCCACTCACCCAAGTCTTCCCACGTTTCTCTGAATCTTTCAAATGGATTCTCTGCTTTCCCCCACCTCACAGGCACAAATTTAAGCAGTCTGCAAAGCTAGGGTAGGCAGTGCTACTAAATAGGAGGCTGGCTGGCCCACTCTAAGTCCAATGAGCTCTTCCTTAGAATCTTTTCATCTGCCCAACATTAAACAACTGTACCCCAGACAAGTGCTGAGATAGGGTTTTCACTACAATTTACAGTGAAGAAACACCACCCTCTAAGTCAGAAAACAAAACCTCCATGTTCTAAGGTCTAGAGACTTTAAAAACCTTTACAGGCTTGCACTGCAAAGTCTGCAACAGGGTAAGCACCAGATCCATTTGGATGTTGCTGAGTTTTCCCAAGGCCCTTTACAGTTTAGGATAATGCAATGATTTCTAAAGACAGACCAAAAAAGAAAGCCATTTAGCCAAGCCAACCAGCAACACCACTGGGTTTTTCCCCAAACTCAACCCTATTCTGACCTCTTCTCTAGGGCCAAGCTGCATCCTTATTCCACAGTTTAAACTCTTAACATCATCTGTAAACACTTTCATTGCCAAAAGATGCCCCTCCTGCTGCCAGAACATGCCAACAGATGGTTTATCAGCTTCAGTACCTTAAGTATCTACAATGGGGCCAAATACTGCGCTACCTATTTAAGTTGGTGACAGCGGTTCATTTCAAAGGGCAAAAATAATGTCCCCTCACACTTAGACAGTAAGTATTCTGAGGCCTTTTCTGCACTACTAAGCTTGCATGTTTAATTCATCAATCTGCCTCCGCCTTAAAGTGGCACACCCACCCAATCACAGCTTGCTCCATGGGGACACAGGGGCCCTGGGAACTCCTAGCCTCCCCCTGGCTAAAATAAATACTCTAGCCCAAGTCTGGGCTGGAGAGTGGTCGTCACTAGATGACTCTCAGGTGGGGCTGCACATGGTTTCTTGTGCTCCTACCAACAGCCTCTAAGGTGGCAACAGACATTTACTTCCTATTTCTGAAGTTTTACAAAACCTTCCTGAAGGCTAACGAGTGGGTCAGAGGTAATGCCCTTTCAACTGGCTAACTCAAGGAAGGTACTGGAACTTCTCTTCTGGAGTCTAGTTTTGTGTCAAAGAGACATCAAAAACTAAACTCAGCGGGCAATGGATACACAAACAGCTCAGTGGATTACTGTCTGCTTTGCTGTGGAGACTTGCTGTGGTTCAGAATATCATTTTTAAAATGAGTTCTCAACAGAAAGTGGACACTGTTGGTAGAGTCGGGTTAATAAAGAACGCTCTGAAGAGCAAGCTACTGTACTAAATTGTTTCTGACTAGACAAAATCCCAATGATCCCGTTAACCTTGGAAAGTAAGTCAGGTGTTCTTACAGTTGGTTTTGTTTGTGACCCCATTCTGGGGGTGTTCTTGGCAGAGGTCCTGGAGTGCTTTGCCATTTCTTTCTCCAGGACACTCATTTTCAAACCAGGAAACCAAGGAAAGCAGGGTCACCCAGCTGGGATGTGTCTGAGGTCTATCGTCCCTGGTGCCGCCTCCGCTTGCTGCCCGATTGCTCACACTTTACACACATGCTATCACTCCTGTGCTTATACCACAATTTGTCATGTTACTGACAGTTAGATGCTGAGATTCCAGGGAGTCGCCAGTACCTGCCCTGACACTCAGTGCCCCTAAAGGTAATTGTAATTAATTCTAAGACATTACTTACATTCTATCTACCCTTATTATAAAGATAAGAATCTTGCAAAAATTACAAATTCCAGACATAGATTTAAACATCTGTATTTTTTCCCACGGTTAACGTAGGACAGGTCTGTCATCCTCATCCCAGTTATCAAGTCTATCAAATAATCTTTACTAAAATCATTAAGTTTGACAGGATTTGGAGAAAGTGACCCGGCCCATTCAAGTTCTGTTTCTGTTCCCCGCCCCCATCCCACTTCGGTGGCCAAGGAAAGGTGTTGACCAAGCCCTGTGAACCGGGTCAAGCACTCCTGGGTACACCGGGTCCTGGTTTGGCCTCTGTCCTCCAGTGTGATCACGTCATGGGCTCTACTCGGCAAACAAACTCCGCTTGGCTTTTAAAAAGCCCTTTACTCGGGCTCACTGCTCATCCTCAGACTCTAAAAGCGGGTCTCCTAAGGGAACAGCCATCTCTGGCCTCTGAATCTTTGCACAGGCAGTACCCGACGCCTGGAATACCTCCCTCCCTTAACTACCCAGCTTCCTTCAAGCTCCTACTCGGGAAGCCCGTCCTGCCCGGTCGGTGCTTGACCCCCTAACATCCTCCGGGGTAACCTGGCTGTCCGGGCACCCCCTCACGGAGGGGGAATTTCCTTTTCTGTTTCCCGTCTGCCTGGCACAGAGGGGCACACTTTCGGTAAAAAGTGGCCCTGCCATGCGGCCGCGTCTTCACTGGCCCTCACGAACCAGGGAGATCTGAGGACAAACGGGCGCCCCGCACCGCGCCGCGCCCCCGCCTGAGCCGCCCCACGGTGGGGGAGGGGCGCCGCCCAGCCAGGAGCCCACGCGCCCCCAGGGTGCAGGCCGCGGCCCGCCGGGAGGATGCGGGGCCCTCGGGCCCTTTCTCTTTAAATCCGGCCGCACGTGGGGCCGCATTGTGAAGCGGCCGGGCTCCTCCCGGGCCTAGCGCGCCTGCGCCGAGGGCCGCGCCGGGCGCCCACTGCGCATGCCCGCCCGCCGCCCCCCGCCCCCCGCCGCCGGCCCCGTCCCCCGCCGCCGCCGGGCTCCCGGCCGGAGCGCCGAGCCCGGGAGGGCCCGGGGACGGCGGGGGGCGGGGCCGTCCGGGGGGCTGCCCCCACCCCCCCAGGCCGCCGTGCCCGCTCACCTGCCAGCTGCCTCCGCAGGAGCAGCGCCGACTGCAGCTCCGTCATCCTCCGGCCGGGCCGGGCCGGGCAGGGCCGCGGGCCCGCGGGAGCCTGGCGCTCGCTCGCTCCTTGGCTCGTCCGCCGGGGCCGGGCCGAGGCGGGCCCGGGGAGCCCGAGGCCCGGGCGGAGGCGGTGGCGGGGACCGAGGGGGGCCGGGGCGGTCCGACAGGCTGGCAGGCCGCCGGCCTCGCCCGGGTCACCCTCGCGGCCGCTCGCCTTCTGCCTCCCTCGCGCCGCGCTTCGCCCGGGGCCTGCCCCGCCGCCTCCCCTCCCCTCGCCGCCGCCTCCGGCTCCGGTCCCGGCCCCCGGCTCCGCCTCGCCTCCGGCTCCGGCCCACACTCGGCCTCGGCGGCTCCTTCCCCGTCCCTCGCCACAGGCTCACTGCGCGCAGGGCCGCTCGGCGCAGGCGCACTGAAGCCGCTCGGCGCAGGCGCACTGTGACCTGGCCGTGGCCGCTCGGCGGCGCCGCGCTGAGCGGCCCCTCCCCCGCGCGCAGCCGCCGTCTCGGCCGTGGCCGCCGCCCTCTTGAGAAGGTCTCCGGGGCGGCGGCTCTTCCGAGCCTCCATGGCGGGAAGGTCAGAGCAGAGCCGCAGGGGGGCGCGGGCTCGAATTCCCGGCCGAGTGGAGTCGCGCAGCCCGACCCGGGACAGCTCCCTGCCCTAGTCCGGGGGCTCGCGACCGGGGCCTGAACCGGGAGGAGGGGCTTCCTGTGCCCGAGGCAGGACCGAGGGCGGCTCCCCAACGGGCGGAGGAGAGGAGCGGTCCAGCAGTCCATCAATGAACGTTCCCTAAACGGGCGCTGCGGGCGGGGCATGTGGGAAGCGCGGGAGGCCAAAGGGGGCGCGGGGGAGGGTCCCGGGGGGGGGTCGCGAGCCCACGCAGGCGGACAAGCGGCAGGACAAATGGGGGTTGCAGAGCGGGCCTGGGGCCGGAGGTGGGGGTTCGGTGCGGGGATCAGGCGTAAAGAGACTGCGGGGTGGGAGGGCAGGCCACGGGGTGCCCCTGGGGTTCACTGAATAGGGGGTGACGTGGCCCCATGGGCGATTCCCCCCTTCCCCGCAGCTGCCCAGTGAGGGTCAGAGGAGGGCAGGGGCCGGATCCTCGGGCCTTGGCCCCTATTGGATGCGGGGGAGACAGTGAGGAGTCGGGGGCTCCTAGGCTGAGAACCTGGGGGGCCGTAAGAGAGGAGGTGGGGGCGGGGTTTAGGGGGACATCGGTTTGAAGGGCAAGAAAGGCGGTGTAGACATGGTGAGTATCTGGGGGAGCTGATGAGATGGCGGGGGAAGCGCGGAGGGGGAAGGACAGACCCTGGGGGACACCGGCAATTGGAGGGTGTGAAGATCCGGCCAAGGAGCGCGGTGTGGACGGAGGGGCGAGGATCCAGGAGGACGGAGTGACCAGCCGGGGCAGCGGGGCAGCAGGAGGGGCGAGGATCCAGCCGGGGCAGCGGGGCAGCAGGAGGGGCGAGGATCCAGCCGGGGCAGCGGGGCAGCAGGAGGGGCGAGGATCCAGCCGGGGCAGCGGGGCAGCAGGATCAGGGAGGTGGAGGGTGGACAACGGACAACGGACGGCAGGACTTGGGGATCGTTGGTCACTTCGCAGAGCGCATTTCAGTTAGGTCCGAAGCTGGTCAGCGAAGGGCTGAAAGGAGAGGAAAGGCCTTTTTGAGAAGTTAGCCACACAGGGCAGAAGGAACAGATGGTAGGATTGGAAGAGCCAGAGAGAGGGTTTTTTCAGAATAGGAGAGATGTGGCCTGTTTGTAGATTGTGGGAACTAAGGTGGGAGTGGGAGAGAGGGAGAATAAATGAGCTGGTGGGCATGGGGAATGCTATTTCCAACTCCAGTGGGCAGTTGAAGAAGTGAGAGGCCCAAGGTCAGCAGAAACTGCCCAACTTCAGGCCCCAGGGGCAGATTGGACACAGATCCCCGGCTCCACAAAGAGGTCCCGGAAAGCTCTGCCCAAGACGGAGAAAAGGACTCTCCCCACCTTTGCCCAACACCGTCTCTAAGCTTGAGTGCCCCCACCCCCTCCTCTGGGATATATTGGCAGGTTTAATGTCACAGATTTGGGGGAGGAAGATGCTTTCAAGCAACTGTTCTGCTGCCATGCCTCTTGTTTCTTCAGCTCCACAGAACAAGATGTCCCTGTGATGAGCACCCCCTTATATTCCCCCATCCCATTTTCTGGGCTCCTTTTGTGTGCTGTCTCTTCCTCCCCTTTAAATTGTAAGTCCTTGAGGGCAGAGGCTGTCTTTAGTAATTGTATGTATCCCCAGTTCTCAGCAGTGCCTGCCACATAGTAGATCTTAATAAATAAATGTTCACTGCACTGAGTTTTTCTGCCCCACCTTAGCGAGGTCTCCTTTCTCCAAGCTAATTAAGTCTGGCAGATTAAATAATATCAACTGATAACCTTGGGGAGAGGGGAACCACATTGGTGGGGGCTCATGAATTATATAGCACTAGAAAAACACCTCCCCTCACCCAATCCATTGTGGTACCCATGGCGGGGAGGTAGGGCTATGCTCTGTTGCTACCTACCTGTTCACTCCATCACTGTCTCTGTGCCTTTGAAGGGTCCTCTATGTCAGCCATGCATTAATCTCCAGCTTGCTTCAAAGCTCAGTTGAGGGACCACTTTCTATATGAGGCCTTGCCCACCTACCTGCTCCCCCCAGCTGCTAGTAACCCCCCCCCCCAAATAATACCTTACCTTATACTCATTTAGATGCATACGTGGTGTTTCCAACAACAGAAGTGAGCTCCCTGATCTCTCTGACTGCAAGGACAATCTCATTCATGTCTTTATATCCTCTGAACTTAGTTCACCTCCAAGCAGCGCATACTGCAGGAACTTAATAAAATGCTTCTTTCTTGGTTGATGACAAGTGCCTTTCATTCTCTAGAGTCGGGAAAGGGTGGGGAGAGTGGAACTTCACCTAGATCCAGTTCAATTTCACAAATATTGATTGAGCACCTACTATGTGTTAATAACACAGCCTTTAAAATTGATCACCTACTATGTGCCAGGCACTGCATTAAGTTAGGGACAGTGAGTGGGGAGGGGAACTCATGGTTGAAGAAATGACAGCTCCTGTTTTCCAGTTCATCTCCTGGGTGGGGCATCTTGTGGGATGAAACATCTCTCTGGACATGCAGGCTCTCAAGGTTGATCTCAGAGCCTCCTCCTGGACTACCTTTGGACTCTGCCTGTAGAGTACATGTTGGGGCAGGTTCTACCATGCCAAGTGACCTCCTGTGCACCCATGAGGCATCTAGACTGTCTGCCATTGAAAGACCAGCCTAGCCCAGTGCAGGGAGGCTCCACAGCCAGCCAGGGGTCGACCCCAGAGAATAAAGGTTTTTTAAACCAATCACAACAACTCTAGAAAATGGTACCCTAAGGCACACAGACATTTGGATCCAAATCTTGGAGGAGAATCCTGAATCTTTAGAAGGTATAGAATTGAGACCAAAATCATGGGTTCCCCGCTTCAACCAAGCCCAGAAACAATGGCTGTGAAAATACCCCCAGAACTGGGTCCCAGGATCCCAGTACCTCAGCGCTGACATGAGGGCCTGAACAAGAACAGAAGAGCCTGTTGGGAGGGCCTCCCAACAAATGGGCATTCCCAGGGAACCCCTCTCACAAGTAGGAAGTTACCTGACTGCAAGCTTCAGAGCCTTTGATTTGCATTCGAACTCCCTCCAATCTTTCCCAAGAGGTAGACGATGTTTTCCTTATAAGTCCTGTGGAATTTTCTTAGCTCATTTGTGTTGCTGAGAATAGCCAAGGCTTTCATAGTTGGTCATCCTACAATGTTATTGTTACTGTGTACAATGTTCTCCTGGTTCTGTTCACTTCTCTTTGCACCAGTTCGTATAAGTCCATGTTTTTCTAAAAGTATCCTACTTGTCATTTCTTAGAGCACAGTAGTATTCCATCCCAATCATATACCACAACTTGTTCAGCCATCCCCCAATGGAGGAAATGAAATTCCAATTCCTTGCCACTACATAAAGAGCTGACACACACACACACACACACACACACATATATATATATATATATATATATATATATATATATATATGTCTATATATACATATATGTATACACACATATATGTATGTATGTATATGTCCTTTTCCTTTTTCTTTGATCTCTTTGGTGTACAGACCTAGTAGTGGTGTCTCTGGGTCAAAGGGTATACAAGGTTTTGTAGCCCTTTGGGCAGAGTTCCAAACTGCTTTCCAGAATGGTCCAATCAATTCACAACTCCAACAACAGTACAGGTGTACTTGTTTTTCCACCCCCTCCCAACATTTGAGATTTTCCTTTTCTGTCATATTAGTCAATCTGATAGGTGTGAGGTGCTATCTCAGAGTTGTTTTAATTTGCATTTCTCTAATCAATAGTGATTTTTAAAAAGTCAAGAGTGATTTAGAGTATTTTTTTCATGTGACAGTAGATAGCTCTGATTTCTTCTGAAAACTGCCTATTTATATCCTTTGACTCTGTCAATTGGAACTTGTATTCTTAAAAATTTGACTCATTTCTCTATATATTTGAGCAATGAGGCCTTTATCAGAGAAACTTGTAAAAAAGAAAACTTTGCTCCAGTTTTCAGCTTTCCTTCTAATCTTGGTTGCATTGGCTTTGTTTGTACAGAAACCTTGTAATTTGGTGTAATCAGAATGATCCATTTTACATCCTGTAATGCTTTTTATTTCTTGTTTGGTTATAAATTCTTCCTTTATCCATAAATCTGACAGATAAAAATTTCCATGCTCCCTTAATTTGCTCACAGTATTTCCCTTTTTGTCTAAATCATGTACCCATATGGACTTTATCTTGGTATATGGTGTAAAATGTTGGTCTATGCCTAGTTTCTACCATACTATTTTCCAGTTTTCCCAGCAATTTTTGTTAAATAGTGAATTCTTTTCCCAGAAGTGGGGGTCTTTGGGTTTATCAAACACTAGATTACTGTGGGTCATTCACTGCTATGTATTGTGTACCTAATCTATTCCACTCAACCCCTGCTCTATGTCTTAGCAGGTTATTTTGATGACTATCTTTAATACAGTTTGAAATCTGGTACAGCTTGTCCACTTTCCTTCACGGTTTTTGATTAATTGCCTTGATATTTTTCACTTTTTTTTCTTGCAGATGAATTTTGTTACTATTTTTTCTAGTTCTATAAAATAGGTTTTTGTACTTTGACTAATATGGCACTGAGTAAATTAATCTAGGTAGAATTGTCATTCTATTATATTGGCTCAGCCTACCCATGAGTAATTCATATTTTTCCAATTGTTTAGATCTGATTTTAATGCTAGGAGCCTTCTTTAAGGCCTGTCTGTATGCCAGGCACTGTGCTGAGAGCCCTTGCCTTTAGGAATGTTACAAGACCACCCACACAAAGGAGCTGAATAATGGGGAGGCTGGTGGCTAAATCAGAGATTCATAGGCACAGGTAGAAAGGAAATTAAGGATGGCTCTCCTGAGCCCACCCTCAAAGAGAGGCCCCAAAGGAATGTCCCAATGGGAAGAGGGGGCCAGCCCAACTGAGGAAAGTTCATGTGTGACAAGCCATCAGCTCCATCACTGCCTGGTCTTTCACCCATGGGCACGTTCTCCATGGACCTGATCCCTGTGGCTTCCCTGTACAGTATGGATCCTCAGCAGAACCCCAGCTCCTCACTTCCATTTTGGACAGCAAACCTGAGCAACTAATGACCCCTTGAGTTCCTCTAACAATTGATCTCCTAGTTGATAACCACGTGGACCTTGTATGTTTGAAATGCTGTAGTGCCAGTCTCAAGGTGAGCAAGGCTCTCTCCTGACTGAGCTTGGGAGTATCAGGTGCAGGGTGGATACTGATCCCCAAAGGGCTTTGACACAGTACATGCTTAGAAAAGGGCCAGGAATGTGGCTAGACAGGCCTTGCCCCTGGTCTCTGGGATGTGAGGAGTGGGAGGGGAGGAGGGAAGACTGGAAGCAGTAACTAGGTTGTGTGAGAGCTTCTGCAGCTGAGGAGGAGCACAGGTGAAGCTCACCCAGGACAAGTACTCTGCAAGAGCTAGTAGGAGAAGGGTGCTCCCAGGCTTGTGGGCAGCCAGGGAAAAAGTGACCAGCAAGAGCCTGGGGATGGAGCAGAAGTCCAACAGGGAGCCAAGCCCAGTTGGTGCCTGGCAGCCGCCAAGGCTAGGTAGCCCAGTCCCAGACCAGCTGTGGACCACAGCTCTCCCTGAGCCACTCTGGGGCCACCCTTTTTTATCTTGCTGTAGACAAGCTTTCCCACCCCAATAAAACTCCCCAGTCATCATGTGAGTCATTCTCTCGAAGGCTTGAGCTGTGTTCATCATCTTGAGCTGTGTTCATCATCTCCCCCCAATCCAGCATCTGAAGACTGCTCTTTGGTGGCCCTCAGTCAGTGGATTTGTTTGCAAGGCTGTGCTGTCTCAAGACCACATAGAAACCTCTTTCCTTGTAGCAAGACCTGAGATGGGACCTGTCCAAGGAAAACCTGTTGGCCTGCCAGGCATTGAGGTGATTCTGTAGGTGGGGCTCTTTCCTCTGAGTCATGATTGAAAGAACAGGCCAGCATTTGCGCTGGAGAATGCAGTCCTGTTAGAGGCCTCCCTCCCCCTGAAGGGCCTACTCTGGGTGAGTAAGGGGCTCAAGCCCAAGGCCCTGGCACACTTCAGATGAACCTGTGAGCAGTGTGTGCTCCTGAATGAAGCAGATCAGCTTTCAATCTTTTCATCTCCCAGAAGTTAAACAGACCACGCGTGGCATGCCTCAGTCAGCCCAAAGAGATCCATGACTACATGAAAAACTAAAGGAAAATGGACAGAAGAACTTCTCACAGACATGGGAGACAGGTGACCCTAAGTGAGAAATTCAATCATTTGGGTGACAGAATAAAGAAACTTTTGCATGAACAAAATCAGTGCAGCTAGGAGAAGAAGGAAATCAACTAACAGGGGAAATACCTCTCATCAATCTGGTATCCAAAAGATGGAGGACATTAGCAGTCAGTTGGTCGGCCAACAAACTTTTTTTAAGTGCTTGCTGTGTGTGTTAACAAACAGTGAGTCAATAAGACCCAGGCCGCCATCAATATGTGGTCAAAGGATAAGAACCATTTCTAAAAGAAACACAAACTCTCAACAACAACATGAAAGATTTCTCTAAATCACTAATAAGAGAAGTGCCCATGAAAACAGCTGGGGTTTCACTCAGCATCGAGAAGACTGGCAAAGACGACAAAAATGGAGGGGCTATGGGAAGGTGGGCCCAGCTAGTCGCTTTTAGAAGAACTATGAATTGATCTACCTACCCAGTCTAGGGCAGTTAGATGGCTCAATCGTTGGAGTGCCAGGCCTGCGGTCAGGAAGACTCATCTTCCCGAGTTCAAATTTGGCCTCAGATACTTATGAGCTATGTGACCCTGTGCAAGTCACTTTACCTGTTTGCCTCAGTTTCCTCATCTGTAAAATGAACTGTAGAAGGAAATGGCAAACGGTTTTAGTATCTCTGCCAAGAAAACCCCAAATGGGGTCATGAAGAGCCTGACACAACTGAACAGCAGCAAAGGCATTCTGAGAAGCACATTCAGGAGTTGTAGTGAAGGTCCTGGAGTGAACTGGACACTCAGTTGGTCCTAGTGAGGTGAGGCCTCCTTCTTGGGTATGGGTCAGACTGGAGGGCTGCTGAAGTAGTTTGTTTCCATACAGACTTTTAGAAAGGGGCTTTGGGGACCGCTAGGTGACCCAGTGAATAGATCACCAGCCCTGGAGTTAGGAGGACCTGAGTTCAAATCTGACCGTAGATTCTTGACATTCACTAGCTATGTGACCTTGGGCAACTTAACCCCAATTGTCTTGCCTTCCCCCTCCAAAAAAAAGGTAGATGAGCAGGGTAGGACAGTGCTTTATCCAGTATGATTTTATACTTTGCTTTGTACCTTGAAACCTAGAGTTTCAGGGCTTTGATGAGAGCAAAATGTCAACCAAAAAGAATGCAGAGAGATTGATAATACTACCTTCTGCCATCTCACACCTATCAAATTGGCTAACGTGACAAAACAAGAAAATGATAAGTGTTGGAAAAGATATGGGAAAATTGGAACCCTCATGCATTGTTGGTGAAGCTGTGAACTGATCCAACCATTCTGGAGAGCAGTTTGGAATTATGCCCAAAGGGCTGTAAAACTACCCACCCTTTAACCCAGCAATACCCCTGTTAGATCTATATCCCAAAGAGATCATAAAAGCAGGAAAAGTACATGTACTTACATGTACAAAAATATTTATGGCATCTGTATTTATGGTGGCCAAGAACTGGAAAGTGAGGGGAGGTCCATCAGTTGGGGAATGGCTGGACAAGTTGTGGTATATGATAGCAATGGAATACTATTGTGCCATAAGAAATGATGAGTAGGCAAATTTCAGAAAAAGCCTGGAAAGTCTTAGATGAACTGATGCTGAGTGAAAGGAGCAGAACCAGGAGAACGCTGGACACAGTTACAGCCACAGTGTGCAACGACTGACTTGGATAGACTCACCTCTTCTCAGCAATGCAATGACCTAAGATAATTTCAAAAGACTCGTGATGGAAAATGTCATCAATACCCAGAGAAAGAACTTGGGAGCCTGAATGCAGACAGAAGCAGATGATTTTTTTCTCCTTTTCTTTTGTTGGTTTGTTTCTTTTTTGTGATTCTTCCCATTCGTTCTAATTCTACTTTATATCATGACTAATGTGAAAATAGGTTTAATATGAATGTAGAAGTAGAACCTATATAACATTGCATGCCATCTTGGGGAGGGGAGAGGAGAGGGAGGGACAGAATTCAAAATCTTATGGGAGTGAATGTTAAAAACTAAAAATAAACAAAAAATTTTTCTTTAAAGGAAAATGCCACCTTCCCCACCGGATACCATCTCCCTCCCACCATGTGTGTCCTCAGGGCCTTGGGTTGGCAAACATAATCTTTCAGACCCTTTATAAGGCTCTGGCAAACATAATCTTTCAGACCCTTTATAAGGCTCTGTGCTGGGGCAGCAGCCCCAGGAATACAAGGGAGGGACAGTTAGCTGCTGGGGTGGCCTTTCTGGCTCTGATGACCAAAGAAGCTCCACTGCTTCCAAAGAAAATCCTCTGTGTGGCCTTCAAATCCTTCCCCATCATTTCCCTCCTTTTTCCTCTGTGTATTCTTTGATCCAGCACGTTAATCTCTTTGTGAGATTCCATCTTTGGACTCAAGGCATTGACACTGGTGCCTCTCCTTCCTCTCTCCTCTCTTCTCTGGCCTCTGGCTTCCTTTAACCCCTTCTTCCCTTTCTGGTTCCCCTCTGTACTAGAGCCTGGCCACTGAAATCACCTCCACTCTACCCTGTAGGTAGCTTATATGGACATGGTGGACCTGAGCTCCTTGAGGGTGGGAATTGCTCTTGCCTCTCTTTGTATCCCCACTGCTTAGCACTCATAGTGCCTGCCTGGCACATAGTAGGTGCTTAATACATGCCCAGTGCTGGAGGAGAGCTTATGCTTGTTCTTATCAAGTTGCCTGAGGAGTAAGCTTTTCCAGCATGCTCCCTGCCTTGGTTCTGCTTCCTAAGGGGAGAAGGAAGTGGTAGAGACCCCGCATCTCTCCCTAATGTTAACCTTTCATCTATGTGCTCATATTGGAGCAACCAATACTGACCAGCAGAGATCTTTAGTTCTCTGGAGTAGGTTTCCAGCTGCCCCATGGTCCTAACTGTACCCATGCTAGTGGGAGTGTGACACAGGCCCCATCGTCACAATTACAACAGCAGGAACCCTCACCAGTCCAACTAATTCCACAGTCTAATAAACAAGGTCATAGTTTGCGTGGGGTAAAAACAAGCCAAGAGTAGATGCAAAGAGGGAAGTATTTGGAATAGGTTAGTGATTGTCAGTCCAGACAGAGCCATTTAAGGCAAGACTTGAGGCAGGAGTCAATAGCAATTCATGCCTTCAGCAGGGAGTGAGTGCTTCACAGCTGCATGGACCTCAGAGCTTGGATATGATGGGTAGCCTGCTCTAGGTTGCAAACACTGGAAATTCTCCTTCACCTGGGTTAGCCTAATCCCATGATTTGGACAGAATCCAAATGTGGTAACTCATCTATGTGGGCAGCAAGGGGATGCCACAGTGCACAGAGTGCTGGATCTGAAGCCGGGAAGATTCTTCTTCCCAAGTTCAAATCCAGCCTCAGACACTTACTGTGTGACCTTGGGCAAGTCACTTCACCCTGTTTGCCTAAGTTTCCTTATCTATAAAATGACCTGGAGAAGCACTCCAGTATCTCCACCAAGAAAATGCTAAATGGGGTCATGAAGAATAAGACACAACTGAAAAAACAACAAGAAATCAAATTCTAGAAAGCAATAACGGCTCCTTGAATTTACAAGGCCCACTGTACTGAGAGTCAGCCACAGAGTGAAGGGACTTGCCAGACAAAGCATTTAGTAAGCACGTAACTGCAGGCAAAGTCCTGTTCTAAGTGTTGGGGACACAAAGGGTAAAGCCAGAGTGTCACTGCACTCCTGGGAAGGTGACAGGGCCCTGCCAGCAGCAAAGCAGATGATCGACTTCTTCCACGTGACTTCCACTGACAGTATCAGTCTTTCTCTGGTGCTGAGCCATCTGACAAGGCCAAAAGATTTTGGTGCCAAGGACTTTGTCTTCTGGGTCTTTAGTAGCCATAGCCATGGCACCATAGGAGCAGGTTGAGGCTGTGCCCTCTCAGAGCCGGCTTCCCAGGGTTCAGGGTGTGTGGCACCAGCCTCCTGGGTTCAGGGTCTTGTTCTGTCTCCATAGGGGTCTAAGGAAAGAAGGTTTTCCAGGAGGGGCTAGCAGTTTGATCTGCCTGCCACTTATCTCTCCCTCAGGGTATGTTGCTGCTTGTTTGCTGTTGATAAATTGAGTAAGGCATCCATCCCGAGTCAGTCAACAAACATTTATGAATCCCCTATTACAGTGGCTGTCCTTACGCTGAGTGCTAGATGCAGGCGGAAGGTCACTAATGTGTATCTCCACCATCTATTTTTATTGATTTGAATGGGAAAACGGCAGGATTATAGGGTCATAGAATTGGGAGGTAACTTTGAAGGTCATCTAGGCCAGCTCCTCCCTTTACAAATGAAGAAACTATGTCCCAGAGAGGTTAAGCTACAGGCCCAAGGTCACAGAGCTGGAATTTCAGTTCAGGTCTTTGCTCAGCACTCTTTGATGCCCTGCAGGGCACAAGGCCCTAGATAACAGTATTGTTTGAATGCTGAATCAGCAAAAAGCCCCTCCTACCCCTCTACACAGACAGAACTGAGAGAGCCAACTGATGCTGTCCTGTTCCGGAGGGATTTATGTGTGCATGGCCTCACACATGATTGTATGTGGTTTAAGTTCACCTTGTTTGGTTGAATGCTACAATTCACCTTCATTTTTTTTCTTCTTAGACCAACAGGCACATATCTAGCTTTTAAGTGACTTAATGCAACCTCTGGAGGCAGATGGAATAAGACTGGCTTCCCAAGATCAACTCCCAGGTTCTCCCAAAACACCAGAGAAACCTCTTGGCTTACTGGCAGTCCCCATGCTCACTGCCTCTGTGTGGCTTTCTAGGGAAGGAGGAGGTGGTAGATTCCCCACATCTCTCCCTACATTGAACCTTCCATCCATGATCTCACATTGGAACAGCCAATCCCTTACCTCTATATGCAAATTCCTGCTGAGATTTATCAGACCTAATTTAGTTTCCACTTTATTACTGCCCCATACAGACAAGTAGATCTTCTGCAGAGATCTTTAGTTCTCTGGAGACCAGAAATGAGTCAAGCATGGCCTCTTTGTTGCTTCTCAGAGTTGGAAACCACAGGAAGTAACACAGAGCTCATGAAAAGGAGATAAATGAAGGAATGAAACTCCGTACCAGTAGGACGCTGAAGCCTCACCTCAGGTGCCGTCTAGAAACACAACCTGGGAGTGCCAGAATGAGTTGACGGACCTGTCTCCTGAAGGTTGTCCAGTTCTCCATTTCCCAATGCTTGCTGACCACAGTTAGGCTGCTCTTGTAATGCTAGTGCTTTGGAAATGGAATCATAGCGGAGTCAAGCGTTCCTTTCCAAGTGCTGTCTGCTCTGCCTCCTTGCAACAGGAGTAAAATTTAAAACCTAAGTTCCTGGGAGGCAAGGACTGTCTCCCTTTTGCCTCTGTATCCTCAGCACCTAGCACAGGGCCTGGAACATAGCAGGCACTTTTTCTTCCTGTCCTGCCCATTTGCAGCACTGCTGCTTGCAACACGAACTGGTTTGTTATTGTATTGAAGCCTGTATAGTGACCTTTCTACATTCCGCTAATGGTGGCTACATTGCCTGGTTTCAACTCCCACCTGTCATTCATGAGCATTTAGGAGAACTAAGGCCAATAGAATCCTGAGTAAAGTTGGTACTGCTCTGAGGCCTGCCCATCAAGATGGCCAGACACTGGGTCACTGGTTCTGCTCTGAGCCTTCCTCAGTATTCTGACTACCAATGTATTCAGCAAATTTCCTGATAGCATCTCTACACTCATCTCTTCCACACCTCCACCGGATCTTCATAGCCAGAGCAGGATGAGTACTTTGGAGCTGAGATGCAGAGAGGGTGACCTGGACATTTCTTACATCGTGCTGACCCCACAGACAAGGGCTCTCTGCCAGTGCCTTCTGAATGATGTCTGTATTCTAAGTGGTTCCTTGAACTTGAGATGTCTCATGGTGCACACTCCCCAGCTTGTGACTTCCTACAACAAATATCAAGTTTTGTTCAGTCAAAGGGGCCACTGGCAGACTTCATTGTGAACCTAGAAGGTGAACCTGTGCAAACAGACACTTCTCAGTCTGGTATTTAAAAGATTTTTCTCAGTCAGGCTTCTACCTTCCTTCCCTGATTCATTTTCTAGGACACCTCTTCATGTGCCCTGTGTTCCAGCCCAACTGGCATCCTGGCAGATTCTTGGTTCTCTCTCTGCATGCCTAGAATGCACTTCCTGTGTGCTCTAGACCTCCTAGAACACTCACCTTCCTCCAAGGCTTAGCTACTTAGAACCTTCTCTAATCACCTCCATCCCTCGTTGTCCTTTGGAGCTTCCCTCCTCAAACTGTCTGCTTCTCTACTGTTCCATAATTTGGAATGGAGCCCCTGTGTGGGCAGGGGTGGGTGAGGGCCTTCTGGTCGGCACTCTCAATTCTAGCACACATGGTACTTTGGATAGAGTAGATGTACTAAAGCCTTGTAGAAACAAATTGAGTTGAACTGCAGAAAGCACAGCTCTGGCTGTTGAACGTCTGTCCCTAATCCCACAAGTTCAACAATTGTTTGTTTGTAGGGAGAGCTGAGTGAGGGATCTCATTAGAGCATCCATTTGGCTCCTATGGCCTGCCAGGATCAGAGCAAGGTCCAGCCCCCCAGCTCTGTTTTAAAGCAGAAGCACTTCCCCTCTGACTGGGAATTCCAACCACTTGGTTGAGTCAAGCCTCACTGCTTAGGTCTGCAGGCAGCCACCAAGGACTAGTGCTTGTTCTGTTTTCTTTTTTATTGTAAACTTAATAATCAACAAAAAATGGCCATTTCAATATATGAACAAAATTTTTTAAAAAGCAGCTTGTATTTGGAACTGTGAATTTCTCTCATGTGTAGTTTTTAGGATCCTGGGGGTTCATGAATGTCACCACAAACCCCACTGCTTGCCAGTCTCTCCAGCAGATAGAAGCCCTCCATTCATCCTTGCCATCCCTGCTCCCTCCCTGTAAAGTCTCCAGACTGGTAAATGGAACGTGGCCCAGGGGAGGTGCTTACTACACATTTGCTGGAACCAATTGAATGCAGTTAAGCTCATTGTGCATTAATTAAGCATCTGAGTGTTTCGACTCAGGACCTAGAGACACAAAAAGACCAGAGTCTTGGCAGGAAGAGCTAAATTCTTCTTGTGTAAGGGAAGTGGGTGATCCCCAGAGTCCCAGGCTACAGAGAGGTAGTGACCATTTGGCAACTAAGAGATCCTCAGTATCTTTGGAGAGAGCAGTTTGGGTGGAGTGTGATGATTGGAAGCCAGATTGTAAAGGGCTAAGAAGAGAAGAGAGGAGGATGGAAACCCCTGGTGAAGACCAGGATTTTAACAACCCAAGGCAGGGGAGAGAGAAAATGATAGCCAGCAGGAATGGAAAGATCCAAGAGAGAGTTTTATCAGGATGGGAGAGACTTGGACATGTTTGTGGGCTATAGGGAAGGAACTGGCAGAGAGGGAGAGATTGAGGGATGACAGAGGGGGAGATCTGTTGGAGGAGATGCACTGGAAGGGGATCACTGGTGCAGGTAGAGGCTGGCCTTTGTCAGGAGTAAGACTGCTTCATCCTGTGAGATAGGGGAGGAGGAGGAGAAGGAGAACGGGGAAAAGGGAGAGCTCCCAAAGAATGGCATCACTTTTTTCTGTAAAATATGAGGTGAGGATCTCAGCTGAGAGAGGAGAGGGAGAGGTTTGAGGAGAGATGAGGGAGTTTGGAGGGGCCTCTGTGAAGAGAGGGAGAGTGAACTGGTGAGGGTAGAGCAATATTGCCTGGCAGTGGTGAGGGCCCAGTGGAGGCTGTGTAACATACATTCGTATGGATCCCAGTCAGGATGCTTTATGATTATATCCTTCATTTACTAGCAGGTATGTAGGAGCAATGGTGAATAGCAGTAGTAAACCAAGACTGAGGCTTGTCTGGGTGTAATCCATGAATTGATTGGGGGCCAGGGATTCCAGAAAAGAAGATAGTGAAGTTGAATTGAGTCTCCAAGGGGTTAAGAGGGGGAGGAGAGAGAGAGAGAGAGAGAGAGTAGCTAGTGCCAAGGATATGGCCTGGGAGAGAATGGAGGGGACAGAGAATGGTAAGTCAGACACTTTCACTAGAATGGATCAGGATGTGTCTGGAAAGAGAGCCTGGGGTGTGACTGCTAAGGGCTCTAAATTCCAAGGCTGATCTTTGTCCTGGAGGTAACCATTGCAGCTTCTGGGGTAGGGAAGGGGTAAGATCAAGTCCATGTCCACCCCTCCCAGGAGATCGAACTAGAGCGAGTCAGTGTGACAGGAAGCAGCAGAAAGGCCAGTTAGGAGGCTACTGCTGAGGTCTCAGGGAGAGGTGCTGGGGGTCTGAACTAAAGGTGGACATCAGATTGGAGAGGAGACAGTGAGTATAACAACAGTGACTGTTTTCACAGCGTTTGAAGGTTTGCAAAGCACTTTTCAAATATTATCTCATTTGATTCTCATGGCAGCATCATTATCCCCACTTTACAGATGAGGAAACTGAGATAGACAGGTGAAACAACTTGCCCAGCAAGTGTCTGAGGCCGGATTTGAACCCAGGCTTTTTTGATTCTGGGTCCAGGACTGAGCCATTGTGGCACCTTCTCAGCTGCCTAAAACCTTGAATGTGAAAGATGGATTGGAGGGCAAATGGACAAAACTTGGCAATTCAATGGCCAGGACCAGAGGGGCAGTGGCCTGATGCCTCTACTTCCTTAATTCCCAAACACCTTCCCATGCCCTCAAGCACCACTGGCTTGCACTAGTGGTCAACCATCTCTCCTCCTTCCCAAGTCCTTCGTGGTGTTTGTATATGTTTCTGATCTGCTTCCTCACATCCATGGTGGATACTGCCAATACCATGGACATTGCGGGCAGCCATCCTAGGGTCTCAGATTTAGAGCTGCAAAGGAACACAGACCAATGCCCTCATTTTTATAGCTGAGAAACTGAGGCACAGATGCTCCAAGCCTTGCACTGCTGGGTGTCTGTGGCAGGATTCAAATTCAGTTATGTCAACTCTGTGCTCTGTGTTCTCTTGGCTGTGCCATGTTTTTCCTTTCTGTCCAGTGTCCTTTGGAATGAGGATGGATGCTTGATGAAAGCTTGTTGAATAGACTTGAATGGTGCAGAGTCCCTCCTTTGGGCACCTTGCTAGAAGTGCGGTGTTCAGGCCCGGGCTGTGCTAGTGCTGCTTTTTTGGACCCTGCTCAGAAAAGGCAGCACACTGTAGAAACAACATAGACCAGGGGAAGGTGACCAGGATGCAGAGGGTTTCGAATGAAGCCAAGTCACAATAGAATAGTGATAAACACAAAGCTCCCATTTCTAGAGTGCTTCAGGGCTTTACATTCTGTGATCCTGAGACCCCAGTGGGTCGGTGGGCTCGGGTCCACTTTTGAAAACAAGGAAATTGAGGCTGAGAGAGGGTTAGCAACTGACTTAGGGTCACACGACTGTAAGTATCTGAGGCAGAATTCAAACCCAAGTCTTCCCAAAGCCATATCTGACCCTCTAACCACTGAGCTGCCTAGTTGTCAAGTGAGACTTGGGGGAAGGAGCTGGGACACCACCTCAGGAAAGGAAGAAAGGAGAGGACAGACTCATGGGGGCAAGCATATGAAGGCCTCTCACTCTGAAGAGGGAGAAGCCCTATTGGGTTAGGACCCAGACAGGCAATTGTAGTTGGCTCCACAAAGGGAAGGATTCTTCCAACAGGCAGAGCTCTCCAAGGTGCAAGGGGTCTGAGCCTGGCTTCCAAGCCAACACTGGGAATACTTGTTTGCACCCCGAATCAGAGAGAGCCTCAGAGAACACACAGTGGAATCCTTCACTGTTCAGAGAAGTCAGCAGGGACCAGAAACGAACTGTCCAAGGTCCCAGAGAAACAGGCATTAATTAAATATCAGACCTGAGTGTAAAGACCCAAAGCCCCAAGGCTACTTTCTGCTGTATTTTACACTTTTCCCCGCCTTCCCCATTCCTCAGCTGTCCAACCATGACTGCTAAACTCCTCCATCCCAGGAGAACTTCTGGAGGATGAGTGGATACAACATGGACCTCAGGCTGGAGGATGGGACAGAACCAGCTGGGACAACCTGTCCTCAAACACCAGGTCCTGATCCTTTCTGAAGGGGTACCTGCAAGGATTCCTATTTCTCTGGCCTCTCCCTGCTCCCTCCAAGCCCCATTCTGGTTTGGATCTCTCAAGCACTTCCAGTTCTGAGATTTTATTACTTAAGAATACAGAACAACATGATCACTATGAAATGGGACCATTTTGTTGCCTAGTGTGGATGAACTACCTTTGTTCTGAGGAAATATTCAATGCGGGGAGAGACAAATAAATTGAGATAATATTGTTGTCAAAAAATTCCACAAGAGAATGCTCAGCTTAGGCAGCTCAGACCGATCCCCCTCTGCTGCCAGGAGCTCTCTATTTACAACTAATTTGCTGATTTCTTCTAGGACATCATTGAGTCTGATTGGTGCCTTTAGGACTGATGGTTAATAACAATGCCACAGTAAATATTCTCTAGTGCTTTAAGTTTTGTAAAATGCTTTACAAATATTCTCTTATTTGATCCTCACTGAAACCCTAGGAGGGAGGTGTAAATGTTCTCCCCCTTTTACAGATGAGACTGAAGCAGGGAGAGAACAAGTGGCTTGCCTAGGGTCACACAGCTAGGAAGTGTCTGAAGAAGGATTTGAACTTGGATCTTGTCATTACATATCCAGTACTCTCTGCCCATAGAGATGACTGACCTTGGAGGGGGATCTTGCCCCCAGCAATGCTTCAGGTCTTCCCCAGAACTGAATCTTGCCTGACCTGTTCCAAGGGCATTAGTGAGGATTAAAATGATCATCACAGAAGAAAATTTCCATCCTGGCTTTCTTTTCCTTCCCCCAGACTTGGGTTTCCAATGACTTAGGGGAGTTCTTGCCTTGGATCTCCTGTTGAGAATAGAAGTTTTGTTTGGCATGGATGAATTCTGAGTCACCCCAAGGGTCAAATAAACAAAAGAAAAACACTGTGTCCCATTGGATTGTGACAGGCTGAAGGGTCAGTGATGGTTCTGACTCTGATATCTCATTTCAAAAGGCTCTCTGACCATTGCCCCTGTTTTCTGTCACCAGCAGGCTAGAACCTGGGAGGTTCGGGCAATGAGCCCAAAGCAGGAAAACTTTCCATCTTGCCAAGGCCCCATGAACACTGCATCCAAGTGGCACCTTCCTCTTTTCTGAGCTCCTGGAATCTGGAAAAAAAAAAGCTGATGGTAAATGCCCAAATGCTGCCAGCTCCCTGGGGCACTGGCCAAGAAATGTGTTCCAGGAATGTAGGCTCCCTGACAGATAATTAGCAGTCAAAGGGAAACTCCGACTTGATACAAACATTCTGCAATATTGAAGAGTGGTGCCCAACTCAATCCAGAATCACAGGCCAAATCTGCCTCTGGATAGCTGGAAGTAGCATTTGGACAGAAAATAAAGTGGCTAATAAATGCATTAAAGGAAGAGTCAGCTTCAGCACAAGAGGTAAGGAAAGGGAAATGGAACAACCAGGAACATCAAAGGAAAAAAGGGGAAAGCTGAATCAGTGCAACGGAATAAAGTTTACGAAGAATGCAATCCAAGAAGGGCCTGAAATGTCACAAGAATCCAAACACAATTAATGGCAAGGTCAGATTGAGAAACAGACTTGGAAGGGAGACTAGGAAGTTCAAATTAGAGGCGAGGGGGAGTAAAGATTCCATATTAGAAAAAACATTGAAGGAAGTTGCCCAGAATGGTCAACAGAAATTCCTTTGTAAGTGGGAAAATTGAGTAGTATTTCAGCATGAAGAAATCTAAAGCTTGTAATGGTAAAATTTCAAAATGACAAAGACAAAGAAAGAGTTAGTTTTAAAAATAAGTTTTGTTGGTATCTTTTGTTTCTATATCCGTCCTATGTCCCAGTGTATCACTTTTCCTCCCTTCCCAGAGAAGTACCCCAGACTGAACAAAACCAGGCAAAGAGAGCTGAGGAAACCTAAGCAACACAGAAGCCAAGCACAGCCTTTGTTTGGTGCCTCTGTGACGAAGCTGTTGGGACAAGGCAGAGGGAGAGGCTTCTCCTCCATTGTCTTGGGCTCAAGCTCCATCATATTTTACACCACTCAGTTTTAGTCCCCTGACTTTCCTTCTGCCTGTTGGTGGTGTCACCATCACTGTGCATTGTTTCTTGGCTCTGCTTACTTCCCTTTGCATCCATTCAGAGAAGTCTTCCTCTGATTCTTGGTGTTCATCCTCATGGATGAATCTTGTAGCACAACTATATTCCATATATTCAGGGATTGTACTTGGTTTAGCATCCCCCAATCAATAGCGAAGTACTTTGAATCCAGTCTTTTGCTACCACAAAAAGTGCTACTGTCAATGGTTAGGGGGGAATTCAAGGTCAGCTGGCAAGAATGTATCATAAAATACAGCAAGATTGTGGAACCCCAGCAAAAGTTTTTAGGGAAGAATTTTATGTAAGACATGTAATCTGTATAGGAGCTAATAACAGATTTTAATTTGAAATAAAAATGGAGAAGTGTAGCCTCACATGGACAGGGAAAGCCACATGTGGCAGGGAAGCCTCTTGTATTTGGCCGGCAGGGAGGCAGAATGAAGACCTTTGGCCTCTTCTTTCCCCACTTTTCTCCAAGGGAGACTTTTAATTCCTAGTGAGAGGAAGTAGGAAGTTGGGGCCAGAGGCCACTCTGGTCTCCTCCAGAGAGTTTATGGGACTAGAAGTATATCTGTCTGCTCCCTTAAATATTGTTCATCTAGGGGCAGCTAGAGGGCGCAATGGAGAGAGCATGAGGATCTGAGTTCAAATGTGGCCCAAGACACTTACTAGTTGTGTGACCCTGGGCAAATCACTTAATCCTGATTGCCTTGGGGAAAAAAAGGTCTATTCTATGGTGTTTGATGACTGACTTTGATAGACTTAGCCTTTCTCAGCAATGCAAGGACCTAAAATAATTCCAAAGGACTTATGATGGAAAATGCCATCCACATCCAGAGAAAGAACTATGGAGTCTGAATGCATAGTGAAACAGACTATTTTCTTTTCTTTTTTTTCTTTTTCATGGTTCCTCCTATTAATTTTAATTCTTCTGTACATGAATAATGCGAAAATACATTTAATACAAATGTATATGTAGAGTCTATATCAGATTGCATGTCAACTTGGGGGAAAGGGAGAGGGGGCAGGGGGAGAAAATTTAAAACTTGTGGAAGTGAATGTTGAAAACTAAAAATAAATAAATTAAAAAAAATAAAACTAAGTCCAAAAAATATTGTTCATCTAGTGAATGTGATCATGTTTGAGTTAATTCGTGATTGCGTTGTCATTTTGGGAAAAAGGGGCCCCAAACTCTCTATCCATGGCTTGACCTCTTTCTCACTTAATGAATGAATGTACATAGTAAATAGCAAAGAAATCCAAATCGTGGCAAAACAGAAATCAAAGAAGACGCGCATGGGAGAATCTATACCAGACGATATGAAATGAAGGAGCTCTCTCTCTCTCTCTCTGTCTATCTGTGTGTGTGTGTTCAGTCAAGAGAATGGGGTCCTTCAGCACATCCTAAGGAAAAATCCCCTAAGTCTTAGGAGTACAAGCTAGAAATAGGGACATGATAGACATTTCCAGCTCCTCTCATGTCTTCCCAGAATCTTCTTCAGGGACCTGGGATCCTTCAGGGATTGGTCTTGTCCATCTGCCCACTGGAAGCCAAAATCTGACTTGATGGCCAAAGATACTTCAAGCTTGACATTTGAAGGGTGCTCCCCAAAGGGCACTGGGGAAGTCTCTCATCAACTCCACCTGACCCTCAGGGCATTAGCCTCCACCAATAAGGACTTCAGGACAGGAGTTACATAGGTTAGGACAAAGAATGAAATAGCTGTTGCATCCTAAGTTAGAAAGAATTTAAAATGGATGAGGAAGAATGACCACAAAATATGGGACAGGAGGTGAAAGGAGTTGATGGTCCTAAAGCAAAACTCCTATCTTCCACAAAAAGAATTTGAACAACATGGAATCACAGTGAGTGGCTAGTTTCAAAGACAATTGGAAGCCTAGTTTGGTTGGATTTCTTAATTAGTTTTAATGGGTTGTTGAGGCCCAAGAGCTTGTCATATTGTGGCTTGCCTGGTGGTGATTCATCTCTTTGTCCGTGGCCAGACTGGTCTTGAGATAAAGGACACAGAACTGATTACAGGGCCCAAACTAAAAGCCTTTGTAACTTGGTGGGACCTGTCAGAGTTTACCAAACTCTGCCTGAATGAGGGTCACCCGAACCTTGTCACAAGGCATTAGAGGAGACTTTACTGCTTCACATTAGAAATAGCTAGAGGAAAAAATATGATTAATTTTACCTCTCTAGACATTAGTAAAAAATGGAAAAATGTCAGAAACTGAGATTACCTTCTATTTGCATTGTAAATATATTATATGTATAGCTATTTACTTCTTTTCTCTGCTGTTAGAATGGGAGCTACATGAAGGTAGGAAATGTGTTTTTACCTTACTTTGTATCCCTAGAACTTAGCACAATGCCTAATGCATAGTAAATGCTTATTGATTAAATGGGGGAAAAGTATAATGAGTATTTATTTATTATATTAAATGTCAATAGTATAGATTATCCTCCTAAAAAAGAAAAGGGCTATAGAAAAGTTTTTTTTTAAACCGAAATTCATTAACTATTACTTACAGGAAATACAGTTAAAGAAAAAAGATTTAAAATAAGAGGTCCTAAAATAGATCACCCCCACTGCAAGTCAAAAGAAAAGTAGCAATACCAGTGACAACCTCAGATAAAATGGAATTCAAGTGCTGTGAAAAGGGACTGAGGCTATTCTACAATGTGAAAAGAGCTTCAGATGATACACAGGCGTAGGACACCAGGCATCCACTCATCATTACTCACAAAAGACTCTTTCCATGTGGACACTTCCTCAGCCCGTGCAGGTCACAACTAGCCTACAACAGAGCAAGTAAGTTCTAGGGAGCTGCTTGAGGCACAAAGTTAAGTAATTTGCTCCTAAGTTTCAGCAAGAGGATTCTAATTCATTTCTTCTTGACTCCAAACTCAGCACTCTAGCCATTATACAATACTTCCTTTCCAATAAATACATATTAGTGTTAAATTTACATGTACCCAATACTTTGGCAGTTAATGAAAGAAAAATAGCACTGCAAGAAGAAGTACATATGTCATAACAGACTTCAATGTTCCATTGTCAGAATATTTTAAATCTAGTAAAAAGATTTAATAACAAAGACAGCAGATACAACAAACTGATTCTTAAGTTTTGAGTAACATATATGTGGGCAACTAGGTGGTACAGTAGAACCAGGAAGACTCATCTTCATGAGTTCAAATCCAGCCTCAGACACTGAACTAGCTGTGTAACCCCGGGCAAGTCACTTACAGATGTTCCTCGTCTGTAAAATGAGCTGGAGAAGTTCAGTCTCCAAGGCCATGCCCAACTACAATTTATGACTAGCACTGAGTTTGGAATCAGGAAGACTCATCTTCATGGGTTCAAATCCAGCCTCAGACACTGAACTAGCTGTGTAAACCTGGGCAAGTCACTTACAGATGTTCCTCATCTGTAAAATGAGCTGAAGAAGTTCAATCTCCAAGGCCATGCCCAACTACAATCTATGACTAGCCCTGAACTCGGAATCAGGATGACTCATCTCCCTGAGTTCAAGTCCTACCTCTACACTCACTAACTGTGTGGCTCTGGGCAAGTCACTTAACCCTATTTGCCTCAGCTCCTCATCCGTAAAATGTGTTGAAGAAGGAAACGGCAAAGCACTCCAATATCTCTGCCAAGAAAAACCCCCAATGAGGTCACAATGAATTGAAAATGACTGAAATGATTCAGCAACAACAAACACTTATATATGAGGCAATTAATTAAAAGAAACTAGGAGTGTTTTCTTAAAGAGCCCACACAACTCTAACAAAAAGAAATTATAGACTTGGACAGGAAGATACTCTGGGTCAATTTAAAAAGACATTTGAGACAAATGATTTTCAGATAACGTGCAATACAATGTGAAATAAAAAAACAGTAACAGGGGTAAAAGATATGAGGTCACTTTGAAGTGACAAATTGTTGGACCAGAATTCTGTTTCAGGAGACATCAGAAAACCGAAATGGAACCTTTAAAAGATAATGACACTCATACCATTCATCCAAATATTTGGGTGCAGCCAAGACTGTTCTTAGAGGCAAGTGGATAGCACCACGTGAGCACCTACTTGGACAAGAAGGAGAGACACTAAAGGAATTTTGAAGGAAAGGCATTTTAAAAAGAACAGTCTTAATACAAAGGACAGGAGCAAAGGAGTGGCAATAAATGCTGGACCCAAAATAATTAGACCAGTCATGGAAAAAGCCCTCCCCTTGATAAATATCACCAAGTAGTTTTTTCAAGCAGATCAATAAAAATTAAGAAAGAACTAGAACATTTAGTAATAATAGGAAAGCAGTAGAGTGGAAATGAAAAAAGAACACTATAACAAATGTGAAGGGAATTCAGCTCATCCTCAAGGCAGATCACACGTATACCAGTGACAATGTAGGTGAAGTGAATGTCTAAGTGCAAAAAGAAAAATGTCCAGCATGAACACAAAGGGAAATCTCAACCTGACAGATTCAGAGGAAGTTATCAATGAAGTGGCCTCCCCAGAAGAGTCATCACAATGTGGTCAACTGGTCAGTTTTTCCAAAGAACAGATATCCCCAACCTAAACAATCTGTTTCTAAACTTGGAGTTTGAATGTTCCTTAGTTCTTCTCATGAGGCAAATATGACTTGATCCTAAAAACTGGTAGACATGACTGTGAAAGAAAATTACAGGCCAACTTCATTGTTGCTGTTTTTTTGAGGGGGCAAAGCAATTGGTGTTAAGTGACTTGCCCAAGGTCACACGGCTAGTAAGAGTCAAGGGTCTGAGGTTGGATTTGAACTAAGGTCCTCCTGACTCCAGGACCAGTATTCCATTCACTGTGCCACCTGGTCACCCCACCAGCTTCATTGTTAAGTGTAACAAAATACTAAACAGCTATTAGCAAACAATAAATCAACACATTTTTAAAAATTTGCTCATCATGATGAAGTTGGATTTTTAACTGGTATGTAAAAAAGGCTCTGTGTAAGAAACGTGTCAGGACAATACATCAAGGTACTAGGTTGTCCACCTCGGGGTCTGAGGGGAGATGATTGACGCTCAGGGTGATGGTGGTGGCTTTATTTGCCTGACCTGGGCTGCCTCCTGTGTCTTGTAGCTTCTGCTGCCCCCTGGGTGACTGTTAGAAAAGATGCCAGGCCCTTCTTCACCGGAGTTATCTCCCTGGATGAGGGCTCCGAGGAGTGGATTGAAAGCAGACCTGAAGGTCTGGGGGGTGGGATGGGGAGGGTGCTGCTATCCCTTAGGCCTATTGGATTTATGGAAGGAAGTTGAAATTTTTAGCCTAGAGAGCAGCAAGTTTTGGGGCAACATGTTATCTGCATGCAAGCATGGGAAGGACCTTTGCACAGGAGAATAATTAAGACTAGTCCTTCATGGTACTCCACAAGGGCAGAGGCATCTGATTCCCAAGTGGGAACTGGAGAGTGGCACACAATTCCTGAGTTGGAGACCTTGGACAAGTCCCCCAAAAGTTACTGTTTATTTCTTTTTAGCATTCTTTTCTTTTTTAATTGAAGAAATGATTGAGGATAAAATGGTTGGATTTTAGATTGCATCTAGGCAAATGTTATGTGATCCATACAAAAAGAAAAGTAACAGATTGGAAAGAAACTGAGGTGGTGATAGTTGACAAAAGTCTGTCTTTGAGAATCTGTTACAAACTGCCATGAAATGACAAGTGATGTAGTCTTAGATGGATAAAGAGAAAGGACTAGATGATGGGGAGAGGGAAGGGAATAAGTATTTATGAAGTGAGTCCCTGCTCACCATGCTCTGTGCCAAGCACTGATCTGTACAGAAGCTCTGAAAGCAGGGGATGTTATCATTCCCATTTCACAGTTGAGGAAACTAAGGCAACAGAGTGAAGTGACTTACTCAGGATCACAGACCTAGTAAGTGTCTGAAGCCAGATGTGAACTGTCTCCTGACTCTAGACACAATGCTCTATCCGCTGTGCCACCCACCTGCCTTTGATAATTGATAGGCACTGAAATTCTGGAAGGCAGAAAAAACAAATGATTATTAATTATTGAAAAATTGTTCACATTCTCTGTTTTTGTCTTTCATTTTTATGACTTCATGGATTCATGTCTGACTTGTGCATGCATTGGATTGAATTGAGAGAAATGAGAGTTAAACAGCTTGAGAGTACCACCTTACACCCAATGGGCTGACAAGAAATAGTTAAAAACACAACTCAGTGTTGGTGGAGCTGTGGGAAAATGGGCACTGTTTTACGTACAAATTGGTGGAATTGCACATTAGTGAAGTCTTATTGTATGACTCCCTGGAAACACATCGGACACATCACAAAGTGATCATGGCTCTGTTCTCTGCCCTGGTTGGATCACTTCCAGAGGACAGTGGTCAATCCTGGACCCCAGGGTTGGAGAGAGTACAGAGAAGGTCACCATGATGGAGAAGGGCCGGACTTGTCCCTGTGATGGGAGAGCTGGTTGAAGGACATAGGAATGTTTAGCCTAAAAGAAGACGAGATTCAGAAAGACATGAGAGCTGCCTTCAAGGCCCTGAGGATCCCAGACTCTTTGGACTCAGAGGGCAGAACCGGAAGCGCTGGATGGAAGCTGCAGAGTCCAGTGTGGAGCATGGAAGGAAGAATGCAGGCTGCCCCAAATGGTAGGGCCACGTGTCAGGGCTGTTAACGGGGGATTCCTTTGAGGTGTGAGCTGGACTCAAGGGCACTTCCCAGCTTGCAGATTCAGTGGCTTTCAGATTCTGCTGATGCCTAGGTTCCTGACCTAGTCTCCATTCACTTCCCCAGGTTCTGTGCTCCACCATCCCCAGAGCACCTGGAACAAACGCTGGGCTCTCTTCTTACCTCTCTGCCCTCACGCTGATCATTTGTGGGTGGCAATGTCATTAGTCTAAAGACTGCATCTATTCAATCAAATGCCCCCTCCCCATATCTGCTGAACTTCCGTGGAGTTTAGTCATATACATGCCATAAAGGTATATAGTTCTTTTCCAACAAAGGAATAAAATAAAATGTGTTAACACAGAAAAGGGTACTGTGGGTGTTTCCTTCCCACTCACGGCCCCTCCCAATCCCAGGCAGGTCTAGGCAGCTGCTGGGGGGCGGGAGGAGGGTTGCCTGAGGAACCCTGGGGTGTCTTCCCTACTCCTCGGTGTCCCGTGGCCTCCTTGGGCGTCCCTGCTGCTTCTGAGGAGGAAATCTTGCCACCGTCACCAATCGGTTCATTTTGTATCATTCTCTGTCACAGTTGCTCATACAGGGCATACAGCATTCCTGACAGTGGCTCAGGAAACAGGCTCAGTTGAGGGAGCCTTGCAAAGCTGGGGGTTGGCAGGCAGCATGCCAGGCTGCTCATCAGCTCTCCTCAGCCAGCTCCCTGGCTCCCTGGGGTTTTTGGCAAGTCTGAAGCCATGGGAACACTGTGTGTGGAGAAGGTGGTTGAATGCCCACAAGTAATTGGAAGTCAAAGCCCAGAGAGGAAGAAGCAGAAAGGTAGTGGGGGGAGGACAGAGAATCCCTGGCTATGATTGCTTTACTCCCCCTTCCCTCAGCTGTGCTTGCTGCATTCAGCCTGGGCCCCCTACTCCCCAGGGTTGAAGGGGGCTGGCAGAGCCAGGCAAAGGATAGACTCTCCAGCTCCTGGGCGGGCAGTACTGGCAAGAGGCACTTGGCTCAGAGGCCAGGGTAAGTGACACCTTGAGCTTGGAGAGGATGAAAGGGTGCTGGCCCCACCGATGTTGCTAAAAACAAAACAAACAAACAGGCTGGTGACTGGGTGCCACTGTGGGCCTGGTGGGACATCTGAATGGCCCATGTTCTCCTGATTTTTGTCTGGCCTCTAAGGCCCCTGAAATTCACACTCTCAGGTCAGAGACAGAGACTGTCCACTACTGGATACACTGGGGTGTGGACAAGGAGAGTCAGTCAGTCTAAGGGGAGGTGGAGAGAGTACCAGATCCTTGGCTGTCCAGGGGCCAAGGCAGAAGGAGGTTAAGCAGGTGTGCTCAGGGCTCCGTGAGGACAAGGCAAGGCTTGCCCATGTCACCACTCATCTGACAGCTGAACTGGCAGGGGAACCTGAGCATATCCCCTGTCATGCTGTTCAAGGCTTTGGAAGAACTGCTGCATTTCAGAGGTGGAAGGAGCTAAAATGTCCTTGTGTCCAGGGCTTCCTAAGATCATTTGGTCCCAGAATCCTCTGGGGTTTGAAATCTAACAATGGACAAAAGAGGAGAAAGCAGAGAAGATGTTCATGGGGAACACGTCCTGTGTGCCAGATGCTTTTTTCTCTTAGTGCATGTTCTTGCTTTGGAGAGACTCGGGGGCCATGACCACCTCCTCCCAAACTTCTGTCCCCAGATGGTGCTGGCAGGGCTGGTCATAGACTCACATGATCTTCTGGCTGGCAGGGCCTCAGCATGGACCTGAACGAGGACCCTGGGTCTGACATCCCTAACACTGTGCGGGGGGCCTTGAAGAAGCTCCAGGGGCCCACAGACCTTCCATTTCCTCCATTGCTTTGGCTCCTGCCCTCTGGGGCCAAGCAGGGTAGACTGTAAGTCAGTGGGTCAGTCAACAGACATTCTCCAATGTCCACTCTGCACCAGGCATGGTGTGCTAACACCAGATAAAATTCACATTCCCTTCCACGTCTAGTGCCTTGTTAGATGGGGGAATGTTCATATCTTTCTGATGTCTTCTTTTCTGCAGGCTAAAAACTCTGAGTCCTGATCCTCAGGTGGTGGGAACTCAGGACCTGTCCTTGTTGGTTCTCCTGGTCCTTCTCAGACTATGAGAACCAATTCCATCCTTCCAGAGGAGGCCTGGCCACCCCAGAGTCCAAAGCAGGTCCTTCCTCTGTCTGTTATGAAAACTTTCTTCATAGCTGAAGGCTGGAGGTGTGGGGTGGGATTGTTTTCTTGGCTGCACTATCAGACCATTGGTGCACATCAAACTTGTACTCAGAACCCCTGATCTTTTTCAGACAGATGGGTTCCATCGGATTGTTCCATTGGATGAGGCCCATTGTCTGAAAAAGATCAGGGGTTCTGAGTCTGAGACAGATGGGTTCCATTGGATTATTCCATTGGATGAGGCCCATTGTCCTAGTGGCCAAGCTCTTTTTTGGATCTTGTCTGTCACGTGGTCTACGAACTCTTTCCCCCCTTCCACCCCTCCCCCCACGCAAGATGCATGTTATTTAATAGCTGGGCCTGAGCCCTGTGTCCCATCACTAATGACTTCCTTTGTCTCTCTTTGCTTCCTGGCCCTTAGTTATCACTGGATAACTGTTTATTGACTGATTCCCTCCAGATGAACTCCATTAATCCCAGCGACTCTCCCTAGCTATCCAATTATCCCATATGTGTTTCTCCACCTTATTCCCAAAGATGGTGTGAGCGACTGGCAGAAACCTATGTGTGCTATGCCTGCAAGTGGCCTACTTGGCAGCTCTCTTGGATAGCATATCTGCCCTCCCTCCATCCGAGTTGTTGATGAGGCACTGAGTTGTGCAGGGCCTGGCCTGATTTGAGGCCTCGTGGAGGCTGGTTCTGGGCATTCAGTTGGTCCTGAATCCTCCATCAACATCTCTTGTCTACTGAAGGAGCCTTGGTCAAACCAAGACAAATTCTTCAATATTTCCCTGATCTTCTAGCCTGGGGATCCTGGCAGGCAGGCAGGCATTTCACATTTATTGAACACCTAATTGTGTGCTGGATACCATGCGGATACCATGAGGAGCCTGAGCAGGGTAGAGTCTTCCAGTCTGCAGAGGGCTGAGTCAGAGGCCTGGCTGCCCCTGGCCGAGCCTTAGTCCTTCTCTGTACCTCAGTTTCTTTACCTCTAATGTGAAAGAATTGGTCTGAGTGCTTACTAAGGTCCCTTCAGCTCGGTCTCCTGGGATCCTCCCAGGAAAGCTGCACCTCCTGCCCTACTAGTGTGCACTGAGGACCCCCTTGGGCCCCTGAGGAGGAAGTGAGGGGCTCAACTCAGTGAAAACTCTGCTCCTCGGAAGCTTCTGGGGTCCCTGGCTGGTCCTGTTTTTCTACTCAGGCTTTGGGTGGGGCTCAGTGGGGCTCTGTCTCCCTTGGTGGCCTCAGTGCCAAGTACCGTGTGCCCATCATCTCTTGCCCACCAGGTGTGATCCCTTCCTGGCTAGCATTTGCACCACAAAAGCACTCTCAGGAGCAGGTGGCCAAGCCCCTGACCACCCCTTTATCTCTTGTCCTGCACTATTCCCACAAGCAGGCACTAGGGAAGGTCTAGGTAGTTCTGACCTGTGGGTGTCCTCCTTTGCATCTCCTTCCCCAGGGTTAGGCTCTTTAAGCTCAGGCCTCTCCAGGAATTCCCCTCTGTGAATTATTTCATATTTATCCTGCAGAGAGTTTGCTGTGTGGCTGTTTGTTTGCATGTGCTCTCCCCAATTTGGTTGTGAGATCCTTCAGAGCAGGAGCTGTCTTTCCATAAATTTGACTCAGTTCTCTACATACTTGAGAAATAAAGCCTTTATCAGAGAAACATACTATAATTTTGTAATTACTGCGCATTTCCCTCTATCCTATCTTCTCTCTCTCTTTTTACCCTGTCCATCCTCAAAAGCGTTTTGCTTCTGACTTTGGCCTCCTCCAATCTGCCCTCCCTTCTATCGAACTCCCCACTTCTCTTGTTCCCTTCCCCTCCTACTTTCCTGTAGGGTAAGACAAATTTCTATGCTCAATTGAGTATGTGTGTTATTCCCTCTTTGAGCTGATTCTGATGAGGGTAAGGTTCAAGCATTCCCTACATCCTCCCCCATCTTTCCTCCCTGTAAAAGCTCTTTTCACCTCTTTTATGTGAGATAATTTCCCCCATTCTACCTTTCCCTTTTCCCTTCTTCCAGTGCATTCCTCTTTCTTATCCCCCCTTTTTTGGATATCCCATTAAAATTAACTGACACCTATATCCTCTAGATATGCTCCTTCTATTTGCCCTAATGGTGATAAACTTCTTAGGAGCTATAAGTATCATAGTCCCATATACCTTATGATTTCGCTTTCCTGTTTATTTTTTAATGTTTTTCTTGAGTCTTATATTTGAAAGCCATATTTTGTATTCAACCCTGGTCTTTTCATCAGGAATGCTTAAAAGTCCTCTATCCCATTGAATGTCAGTTTTTTCTCCTGAAAGATTATACTCAGTTTTTCTGGGTGGGTGATTCTTGGTTGTAATCCTAGCTCTTTTGCCCTCTGGAATATCATATTCTAAGCCCTCTGATCCTTTAATATAGAAGCTGCTAAATTTTGAGTTACCCTAACTGTGACTCCACAACACTTTGATTGTTTCTTTGTGGCTACTTGCAATATTTTCTCCTGGACCTTGGAGCTCTGGAGTTTGACTATAATATTCCTGGGAGTTTTCATTTTGAGATCTCGTTCAGGAGGTGATAGATGGATTCTTTCCATTTCTATTTTACCCTCTGGTTCTAGAATATCAGGGCAGTTTTCCTTCATAATTTCTTTATTTGATCATAGTTTTTAGGTAGTTGTTATTTCTGAAGTTATTGCTCCTCAACTGTTAGTTTTCCAATGAGATATTTCACATTTTCTTTTATTTTTCCCTCTTTTGATTTTATTTTTACTGCTTCTTAATGTCTCTTGGAGTCATTAGTTTCCATTTGTCCAATTCTAATTTTTAAGGAATTATTTTCTTCATTGAGCTTTTGTATCTCCCTTTCCTTTTGGCCAATTTTGCTTTTTGAAGGAGTCCTTCTCTTCAATGGAGTTTTATGCCTCTTTTCCCATTTGAACCATTCTTTTTCTAAGGTCTCATTTTCTTAAATATTTTTTGCGTCTCCTTTACCCACCAGCTGACACTTTTTCATTATTTTCTTGCATCACTCAATTCTTTTCCCAATTTTTCCTCTACCTTTCTTGCTTGAGCTCTTGCAGGACCTGGGACCGTTTCACATTTTTCTTGGAAGCTTTGGATGCAGCAGTTCCGCCTTTGTTGTCTTCTGCTGAGCTTGTGTTTTGCTCTTTCCTTTCACCATGGTGACTCTCTGCAGTCAGGCTCTTTTTTGTTGTAGCTGTTTTACTCATTTTCCCAGCCTAGTTCTTGACTTTTAACTCCATGCTACAGTTGGACTCTGTTTCTGGGGTAAAGAGGACATTGTGCCACGCTTCTCTCAGGTGGTGGGACCTAAGGAGAGGTGAGGTCGCTGCTCTCCTGGCCTGCGCTTGGACCACAAGCACTCTTTCCTGCCCTACAGCTATAAGGAGGGTTTGTGCTCCTCTGTGGTTCTGGTGTGCTGGTGCTCCTCCTCAATCTGGGAGTGTGACCGAGGACTGTCACTCAGATCCATGTATGGGCAATTCAACAGGCTCCTGCACCCAATGCTAGCCACAGGGCCCTTTGATCTCCTTCTGGTGTTTTGTCTGACCCCCTTACCATCTGTGGGCTGAGAACACTGCAGTCCTCACTAGTGATTCAGTCACTTCCAAGGCCTGCTTTTGGTTTACTGAGGCCAGGTCTGCCCTGGACAGTGCTCCGCTCTCACCCTGTTTTAACAGATGTTTCCTTGTGATGCCATCAGCTGTCTTGGGCAGGAAAACTGTTTTACCCCATCATTCTGTGGGTTCTGCCACTGCAGAATTTGTTTGGAGATGGTTGGATGACTCTGAATATGGGGACTCTGGTAACACCTTGTGGTCCTTGGGCATGTCACAAGCAGAAACGTCCTTCTCTACAGTGGGGACAACAATGTTGTACCTCCTCTGCTCCATGTACTAATCAGTCTACTTTCTCTGCTCCACTGTTATCTTTGCCCTCCAGGTGTTGATATGACCCCACTCTTCAAGGCCTAGGCTGAGGGCTGCCATCTCCCTGAGGTCTTCCCTGATAGCCCCGGCACTCAGGAGTGGCTGGTTCCACTGAACTTGGGGAGCATAGTAACCCAACCCCTCGACTGAGAGGTGGGAGTCTTAACACCCCTCTGACATATTGGGGCAAGATGTGAAAGTCTGTCTAGGCCTTGGGGCATGGGGAAAGACCTGGTCAGATCTTAGGTGGGAAGACATAGTTCCTGAGGCCTGGGCCAAGTCCCTAACTCTGAGGAGGCCCATCAGGCATTCCCAACACCCAGCCTGGAAGGTGAGGGTGGGGGAAAGGGTATGGAGGGTTTGGAAGAGGCAGATTTGGGGTTGAGGGCTGTTGAAAATCCCCCCTCATAAGAGTGCTCTCATTGGAGGATGGGCTGCTGAAGAAGAGGTCTCCAGGCAGAGGCGGAATGACTGGAGTCGAGGATACTGGAGAGGGGGTTCCCATTTAGGCAGAGGCCTGAGGTCCTTCCCAATCCTGAAGGTCTGGACTTCTATGATCCTTTGGAAACACTAGGGTTTGGGCTTAGAGATCTTCTGTGCTCTGTGATTCTGTCTGAATCATGCAGTTCTTGGTATGAGCCCTCTTGTCTTGCTGCTGGGCTCTGTGTGTGGGCCATTACTGTGTCTCACCTTTCTGAGCATCCCCTCCAAGGTGTCAGGGCGCCAGGCAGCATCTGAAAGGCAGGATACCCCAGAGACAGAGGAGCCCCTGGGCCTCATCTTCCCCTCCCCTCTACACCCTCGTCCTCCCCTCCCCTGCCTCCTCTCCCCTCCCCTCTCTTCCTCTCCCCTTCCCTCTTTTCCTCTCTCTTCTCCTCTCCTCCCCTGCCCTCAGCTTTCCTCCTTTCCCACACACAGGCAGGGTGAGGACAGCCCCCTAGTCTCCAGGGATCTCTGTAGAGGAAAGTTTGAGCCAGGCCTTTCACATGCTCATGTGCTCACTCTCCAGAGGAAAGGTAGAAGGGGAAAGCTATAATGGGGACCATTATTAGTGAGTCGCCAGGGGTGCTGTTTTTGTATACAAGGGAGCATCCGCATCTCTCACCCTGGGACTATGAAGTCACACAGCCTCCGACGCCAGGAAGGTTGGACAAACAGCCCAGCAGGGTAGAGAGAGACAGCCTGTATTTGGAGTCCAAGCTTCCAGCTCCACCTTGAGGCCCTGGGATACCCAGTCTACCAGCCATGGCCCCTCGTGTAGACAGTGTTCTCAGGACCATCTCTGAGCCCTTCCCCAGGTGCTCCTTCAAGATGGGTGGCCGAGGCAGAATATGCACACCTCTGACACACCAACACAGCTCGTTGGTGTTATGCCCAAAGGGATAGCAGAGAACAGGAGGCATGCCCTCTGGGGCCTGGCTGTGCCACACTCTTCTGAGCTCCTGTCTTGTTTAGCCTCAAGCTGTAACCCCTAGAAACCCTTTCTCAGGAGGTTATCTTTGGTGCCTTCGGGGCTCCACTCTTCTAAATCTCTTGGCTCTGGGCAGAACATGAAAACCCTTGGCTGACCTTTGGGCCAGGCTAAGTACAACCATGGGCTAGGCTTTCACCATATCTGGTTTGGAAGCCCCCTCTGCTGCACTCCCCAGCCACTGGCTCCAACACCTGCCACCAAGTGTGCCTGTCCCAGCCTCCCCAGCACCTGCACACTGGGGACCCCCATCAGTTCTTGCTTCCACCCCTGCACCTGCACACAGTCTTCTTAGACTGATGTCTTCTCCTCTCCTCACAGCCTCAGATCCCTCATTAACAAAATGGAAGGTCCCTCCTAGTTGGACATTTCATGTTCTAAGGTCCTTCTCAGTGCTGACTCTGCGCTAAGATCACTTCTGGGCCTGATATTCCATGTTCTATATGCTAAGGTTCTTCTAGCCCTGACATTCCCAGTTCTAAGGTCCTTACAGCTGCAACATTCTATGTCTGAAAGTTCCTTCCTTGTTCTATATTCTAAGGTCCCTCTAGCCATGACATTCAGTATTCCAAGGGCTCTTCCACACTCTATGTTCTACCCTCCTAGCTCTGACATACTAAGTTCTATGTTTTAAGGCTCCAATGTTCCTTGTCTTTAGTTTTTCCAAGAATTTACACATCCAAAGGAACTCTGCATCTCCCAGAAAGATGAACTTTGACCCCTGTAAGGGGATGGATGCTGGGATGTCCAACTCCACCAGTGCAGGGTTGGTCTTGTACAATCAACAATTTCTACTGAGGACCCAAGGCTGAGGTGTGTCTTCATAGTTTAGGAGGCTTCATCTTGCTGAGGTAAGAGCACCAGAGCTTCTAACAGAGATACATAGATAGGTAGATAGATAAATAGATGGATAGATGGATGGATAGATGACTAGATGGATGGATGTATGGATGGATAGATGAACAGATGGATGAATGGATGGATGGAGACATAGATAGATGGATAGATAAGTAGATGGGCAGAGAGTCTTTATTAAAGCTTCCTTTGTGGCAGACATTGTCCTAAATGTTATAAATACAAAGACAAGCAAAGGAGAGCATCCTTGCTTTCAAGGCCTTTCCACTCAGGTGGGAATTCAGTACCAAAGGGGAGCTGGCAATGTGGAGTTGGGCAGGGTACAATGCCTTAGAAGACCCAATTTGGAACTGGTGGCTGGGGTCAGCCTCTGAAAAGAAAGCTGCTGAAAAGGAATGCTTCCAGGACCCCTCCCGAGGAGATGATTCAGGTAATGAGTTGTGGGCAATGGCACAGGTCCTTTCCCTAGGACTCAGGAGGAAGCCTTGGACAGGTGCTAGGGTCCTCTAGTCTCTCCTCTGCACTCACCCTGCTGGAGTTCTGCTTGGCCTGTCCATCCTTTGGGGAGCCCACCTCCAGGCCCAGAGTGTTTGCAATAAGTTGACCTAGCTAGGGCTCGCACTGACCTGGTTCAGCCTGGAGTTAGGTGCTTACCAGCAAAGACTTTGGAGCAGGATTTGGTGGGGGAGAAAGGGTGGTGGCTTGAACCCTCCCAGCCCTGCCTTTGGTTCTCATAAGGTCCCTGGGAGATAGTCCAGCCCTGGGTGGAGCAGAGGAGGGGGCAGGACAGGTGATGAAGAGTCTTTTGGTCGGCTGTCTATCTCTGTTCCCAACAATCTTTTACAAATGTCCTGTAAAAAACAAAGCTGTCATCTCCCAACATTATCCCCTACATAGAATCTTCTCGACTTTAAAAAAGGAAAGTTCAGCAGAGCTAATCAACACCAGCCTATGCCTGACGACGCTGGCCTCCTATGGCAGTGTCCCACCCCCCCCAAACTCCAGGGTTGAGGTCAGTAGGCACTGACAGTGACATTCGGTTGAGCATATCCTTGGGTCCTGCTTCCTGATCCCTGCACCCTGCTCTGGCAGTCAGGGTCACACTCTTGGGACACTGGGGGACCTCATCCCGCCTAGATCCCGAGCCCAGCAGGCTGGGCTGCCTCTAAGTCGGCTGCTTAAAAGTGCTCTCTGCTACAGGGGGCTGGCCCCTTCCCAAGGCTGACCCCGTAAATGTGAATGTTGCCTTCCTCTTTCTAGAGTGGAATGCTTTGAGGGTAAGGACTATCTCTTTAACAATATTTGTGTCCCTAGTGCTTAGCGCAGTGGCCAGCATGTGGAAGTGCATGATAAATGATGTTTCATTTATTCCATCCATGCCCAGGTCTCCTTTCCAGACTGTGGGCAGTGTGTTAGCTGTCCTCCTGGTTCTGCGCTCTTGGTAATTCTCCCACCTCCTCGTGTTTGTCTTTGATTCTAGTGCAGCTGTATTCCATTGTGTACACACACCACCATTTATTCAGTCAATAGCACCCAATCCATTTCCACTTGTTTCTGTGAAGGGAGCTGCTGGAAATAAGGTAGAGCCCTTTCCTCTGTCTTTGATCTCCTTGGGGTACATGCCTGGCAGATCAAAGGGTGTGAACCACTGAGTCACCTCCTGAGCATGATACCAAGTGGTTTCCAGCACAGTTGGACCAATTCTTGGCTTCTTCAACAGTGCCTCAATGGGTCCATCTTTCCACAGCCCCTCCAACATTGATGATTGGCGTATTGCATCTTTGCCAGGTTGCTGGGTCTTTTTGATCGCTGTGTGCCTTTTTATTCAGGACTTGGAGCCACCTTGCATGCTGACCAGGTGGCCAGAGCATTTGGAAACCCTGGCTCCTCAGAAGTGGGCTTGCAGGACCAGCCCTGAGGAGAACCAGTGTGACTGGGGCTGGACTCCGCCTTCTCTTCCTTTGCAAACTTCCTTCTCTCATCACTGTTCAGACCCATACTCTTCTGTTGCCCCAAATTCCTGGAACCCTCTGCTGTGAGCAGCCTCAGAAGCTGTTTAGGAAGCAGGCAGAAGAAAATTGAGTCTCATTCCCAGATAACGGCACAGGCATACCTCGGAAATATTCCAGGGCAGGTTTCAGATCACTACAATATGGTGAATATCACAATAGAGCTGGTCCCACCAGTTTTTCGGTTTTCTAGTACATAGGAAAGTGATATTTATACTACGCTATAGTTTACTAAGTGGGAGATAGAATTATGTCTAAAAATGTACATACCCTAATTTAAAGAGACTTTACCACTAAAAAATGCTACCCATCACCTGTACCTTCAGCTAGTTGCATGGTTTTTGTTGGTGGAAGGATGTTGATAGTGGCTCCCTCGTCAGGGCGGTGGTTGCTGAAGATCAAGAGAGCTGGGACAGATTCTTAACATCTGACAACAATGAAGTGTTGAGCATCTTTTTACCGGAACACTTGGAGACCATTGTAGGGTTATTTACTGGCCTAATTTCAACGTTGTTGTGTCTCAGGGAAGAAGATCAGAGGAAAGGGAGAGAGACAGGGCTGGTAGAACAGCCAGAACATGCCCATTTGTCAGTTAAGTTCACTGTCTAATGTGGGCACTGTTCCTGGCACCTCCAAATAACCTCCACAGTAACATCCAAGATCTCCAGTAACAGACCTGCGTAACAGACAGAGGAATAGGGAAAAGGTTTGAAATGTTGCGAGAATGGCCAGAGCATGGCCCAGAGTCGCGATACGAGCGCTCCCAGAGACTTTCTCATCGCAGGGCTGCCACAAACCTTCAATCTGTAGAAAAAAATGCAGTATTTGCAAAGCGCGATAAAGCCAAGAGTGATAAAGCCAGGGATGCCTTACACAATTTTATTTTGATCTCTAGTGCCCTCTGGTGGCCTATTCCTGTTACAAAGAGGACCAGGAAGCTTATTGAATACAACACTGCCTTATTTTACAGGTGGGGAAACTGAGACCCATTTAAGAGAAAGGGACTCGTGCCACACATGAGTGTGCATTAGGGACTGGGCCAAGATAAGTGCCGCAGGCTTCTGACTTCCAGTCTAGGACTCTCTTTTTCCTTTCAAAAATTTACTCCAAACGTAACTATTAAAGAAAGCCATCCAAGACGCTAATCTCTCTCTAGGGCTTTTTGCTCTTCCCCTTCCACTCACTTACAACCCAGAAAATGTCTCTCAGTTCTCTCTCTGAGGGGACTGGGTACCCCTTGCTGGGCTAGCCTCCTGCTGCTAGGCATCTGGCCAGGCACTGCATCCATCTGGACCTTAGGCTCCCATGAAGGCTGGTCCAGGCCACAGTAGAGAGAAAAAGGGTGGAAGAGGGACTTCCCCAAGGCAGTCCTTGATAGCCCATCTGAAAGGTGGTGTCACTGGCAATGAGTATCTGTGCTGGAAGACCTCTCTGGGTCTGTGGGGTGGACTTTGTTTTCTTGGGGTAGATGATAATACATATGGGCTCTGTCCTGTGTGGTTCTGGGTGAAGTCCCTCTGTAAATCAGGGGTCTGCCTGAAGGGCTGAAAAGAGATAGAGTGGTGATGCTGGGATTGACCATAGCTACGTGGTCAGCCCACTTCCCTCCCCAGGTACAAATGGACCAGCTGGCCACTGTGGTGCCATTGACATCGCTTCTTGAAGGACACCTTTCTTGAGCCCCAGTCACCCTGCTTTCTGATTCTCCTGATATTAACAATCAGAGCAGGAGGGGAGCTCTGAAGGATGGGCTTTGCTGTAGTGAGTCAATCACTTTTTTTAAAAAACCACAATAAATGTAAGGATCTTCTTTGTCCCTCTCAGTCACCTGACTGAAGTGCTGACAATCGATGAACGTTTATTACTCACCTACTCTGTGCACCTGTTAGGCTGATCCTTGGTGTGTTGGGGAAAGCATCTGAAAAAGCCTTTGCTTTAGTGAAGGATCTGCTTGTTATAGGCTCACTATCTAATGATCTGCTCCAGACAGGCTTTCCAGAGACGCTCTAGAGGGCAGGTGGAAAGGCCTGGATGCTAGTGTCCTCTAGAACACTTGCGCATGGCAGGTTTTTATTCCTTCAAACTTGTCCTTCCAGCGACATTGGAAAAGATTCCTCAAGTGTCTTTGAACTGCAAGAGTCTGTACTGATTCAAAGAAGGCACGCGTGAATGCAGATTAATAAAAACAATAAGCCAAGGGAGTTGGGACAGGCAGGAGAGGTCGCACGGGACCTTGAGCTCAGCGGAAGGTCTTGGTGATGTTTAGGCCACAGCAGGGAGGACTCCGGGAGGACAGGAGAGCTACAGGATTTGATTTGTCCTGACTGACTCCAGTGACCAGAAGCAGAAACTATAAAGGGGAGCCTTAGGTTTGATGTAAGGAGACCCTTCCTAGGAATTCACCCTCTCTAGAGGTGAAATGGTCTTCTGGGAAAGGGGAAGGCTGGGGGGCACTAACTGGGGAGGACTCCCATCCTACTTCAGGCCTGGCTGGTATCTGAAGGCCATGAAACTGCCTTCTAACTCAGGAGTTCTGTGATCTTGTGAAATGGGAAGTATTTCACTTGGCTCCCCTCAGGACCAGCTGAGCTAGCCAGCCCAAATGAGCAGTCAGTTGGGCTTGGAATGAAGTAGGAGCAACAGGGCAGGTTGGATTCCATAGGCCCTTTACTGACTCCACACTCCTCTCAGAAACACACATCTTTTAAATACCAGTATTTTTTGTGTATCTGTCAAACCAGGGACATGGTGTCCCCAGAGAACTCCACGTCCTGTCTATGGGATTGTGGGGAAGTCACTGAGCTTTCTTGGGACTCAGTTTCCTGATCTGTAGAATGAGAAGGTTGGACTAGGTAACCTCTGAGGTCCCTATAGCTCTAGACCTGGGAGCTCACAGATTAAAAATATTCATCACATGGAGGGCAATGGAGAGACATGCCTGGTAGGCATGAGCCACCTGCCATGGGCAGTCAGTGAGTTACTGGCATAAAGGACATCCTCAGGGAAATGTGTGATTGAAAAAGAAGACAGGGTGGTTATAGGATGAGGGCAGAAAGTCTGCATGCTCTGCTGGTATCCTTGTGAGGTCAGGAGAAACCAAGGAAGGTCCCCAGGACATTGGGGGAATCCCCTCCAGAAATCTGATGGAAAGGCCTGGGTGAAGATGCATAGAACAGACAAGCAACGATGAGATACAACCTTCATCATGGGAGGGAAGAGCCATATCTGGGAGCTCAAAGATCCATTGGAGTCTTTTTTGAGTAAATCAATTTTGCATATGTGGAGGAGGGAGGTGAAAGTCAGATGCCAGCAGGAGATTTGGCAGCCAAGAAAGCAGCCGTGACCTCAGCTGGCACGAGAGACAATGTCCAGACCAAGGCTGTTGAGACCTCTGTACTCTGCCCTCATCGCACCACACCCAGAGTCTTGTGTTCAGGTCTTGGTGCCACCTTTTGGGATGGACATTGACCAACTAATGGGCATTGGGAGGAGAGCCAACAGGTGGGTGAAGAGCTCATGCCCTCGAAGGTCCTGGGCTGTGTGGGCTGGAGGGACATCTCAGCGTGATGTGGTAGCCATGTTCAAAGGCTGGCATGGGAGAAAAATTAGGTATGTCTTAAAACTAGGAAGGAAGGATGGAAACCACAAAGAGGCAGGCTTGATTTTAGCGCAATGAAAAGCTTCCCAACAATGAGAATACTCCCCAGGTGTGTGTGTGTGTGGTGGGGGGCTAGCTGCCTTCAGAGGTGGCCAGGTCCCCTTCCCCTAAAGGTTTCAGGCAGGGACTAGATGAAGACCTTTTCTGGTCTGTGCTGTGGGGAGGAAGGGGGCTCTTCTTCATGTTGGTGGTTTCTGGGCTCCCTTCAGATTCTAGATCTCGGACAACTGGTAGTAGAAAGGATTGGACCTGGGGTCCAGAAGACCTGGCCCAAACACCTGCTGAGTGTGAAACCTGGAGTCTGTCTCCCCAGTCCCTCCTCCCCCTGTTTTGTGAGTTGACAGTGGCACAATCCCTGTGTACGTGGAGAGAAACCCACTTGACATTGAGGTGCTTGAGCAACAAGGACCTGAGTCCTACTCTTTACAAGATAATCAGAAAGGTAGGCTGTCACTCAGTCCATCCATCACCAGCAAGGGAGTTTAGTACACAAGGTGACTGACCACTAGGAGGCTCTAGACACAAACTCCCTCCCACCAACCCATGGTTTCATCAGCCTGTGTGTCCAGTGTTCATGGGCAGGGTTTCCCAAAAGGAGCGAAAAGCCTCTAAGCTTTTAGACTTCTTTCTTTCCACTGCCCTGGGGCTGCAGAATTTGGGTGCTCTGGAAGCTGACTCAATTCAGTATTGATCCAGGAGTATGAAAATGGGATATTCCTTAGAAAAATTATCTTTCTGTCAAGTGCCCATGGTTCTAGGAAATTTCCTCCAATCTGACCAATACTTTACATTTATGTTACATTGGCAATGTAACACACATAACATACTTACACAAGTGACTGGACACAGGAAAAGAAAATGTAAAGATACTGCTTTCACCCAACCTTCTCCCAGACTGCATGGAACAGGAGAGCTTATAGGAAGGTGGGCTCCCCAACTCTGAATCAGATCTCTAATCACCAGAACAACCAACAGGCAGGGACTGGGAGTTGGGTGCTACTTCCCAGCTCTGTCTCAGAAGCGTTATGAAACTGCCTCTGATCTCACTTTGTTTCCACCCCTGGCCACTCTGTGTTTGGCAAACAGTAAGTCCTGAGCCAGCATTTCTTGTTGACTGGCTCATCTCTTTGATGAGTCATCTCTCTCTGCTTTGACAGGAAGCTGTCTTGGACTGGTGCCAAGATGGTGCCTAGCCCTGGCACTGTCAGTCTGAGCATGGAGCATATTCTGTGCCCAGCAAGGTTGATGGGAAGTTGGGTCACCCTGCCTTTTCCTCTCCTTTTTCTTGCTCCAGAATCAGGTGAATGACTGATTAGACTTCTTGAGGACAAAAGGAAAGAGAAGTTCGCACATTTGTCTCTATCCTTGCCAGTACACACCTTCTGCTTTCCTCACTGTCTCCCTGCTCTATTCCTCTAGCGAAGGACAGCAGAGCCACCGTCATTCTTGGTCTTCCCACTTATTCTGTGCACCGACTTCAGGAGTTGCTCCTGGGTCTTTCTGCTGTGTGGCATGGTGGGCATGTGCTCCCTGACATCCTTTACCTTCCATGTGGCAGTCACTGCTTTCCATGGGTCAAGGTCTCTAAGAAGTGGTGATCCTCGGATAGCCATGTTTTTGCTCGGCATCGGTTCCTTCCTGGTGGGAAATAAAATTTCCCCTTTCTTCTTCTTACCTGGTAGGTGTTGGGGGCATTTCTGCTGGGCCCAAGTAGATGACAGATTCTGGAGTGCACCTTCTCTCATCTTCTCTTTTTCTGATCGATCCAGCTCCAGCTACCACAGACAGAGCATTCTATGTCCTCCTGAGCCTCTACTATGCTAGGGCTGTTTATAGTATCACCACTCTCCCCGCCCCGCCCAGGCTCACAGCCCAGGAGTCAGCTTGGGGCCTCACTGTCTCTCACCACCCCCCTTCCCTCCTCAGACACTACCCCAACCCTGGCAAAAGCCCCCATCCCCTCCCACTTGGATCACTGGGGAGGGCTCAAGGGCAGTGAATGTAGAATTGGGCAGCTGTGGGGAAGGTGGGAACAGGGCTGGAGGGATGATGAGCCTCATGCAGAGGAGGTGTGAAATGTTGGGTCTCTGGCATCATTCTCTCCAGGTCTCAGTCTTCAGAGGAGGAGACATGGGCCCGCAATGGGGAAGTGGCTGGCCCTGGCTCACCTCAGGGGCCCCCTGCCCCTCCCTCCCTTCCCTCAGGAGCGTGCAGAGAGCTCAGCTCGAGGCACCCTCTACTCTTGAGGTTTTTGAGGCCACAGGAAGTGCCTGAGGCTGCTAAGGCAGTGGTGACTCGGGGCTGGGGCCCTTGGGACAGACACGTCCTCTCTGCACAGGGGTGCCATGGAGAGCCCGAGTGGAGGAGAAGCCTCTGGCCTGCGAGCCCAGCCAGGCCCTCGCCTTTACGGAACAGCCACCTCCCCAGCCAGTCCGCACCCACAGGGGGCCGGGGGAACCTGGAGCAGCACCCCCTGCAAGGCTTACGGGGCTGTCGCTGTCCTCTGCTTTATTAACCTGCTCAACTACATGAACTGGTTCATCATCCCAGGTGAGCTGGCGGGGCAGAGGAGGAAGGGAAGAAGGGAGGCCTGGGACTTGTCACTCAGTCAGCCAGCAGACATCGATCCAGCACCTTCCACGAACTGGGCGCGGTCTTAAACATGGGAGCCCGAAGCCAGTAACATCCCCCACCTCACCCCCGCCCTACCCATAATGAAGGAGTTCACGTTCTGACAGAGCAGAAGGTGGCACAGTAGATTGAATGTCAGGAAGAGCTGGAGTCAAATCCAGCCTCCGACACTATGCCCCTCCGTCTGCCTCAGTTTCTTCATCTGTAAAACGGGGGCTAACAATGTGGAATAACCTGCCTCCCAGGGTTGTTGTGAAGATCAGATGAAAAAGTAACTGTAAAAGCACTTAGCCTAACGCCTGGCACACAGTAGGGGTGCTATTATGATGAATAATTATGATTTATAAACATATATAATTTATAAATTATGGTTTATAAACAAGCTGACTGAATAGAGTAAATTGGGTGGTGATGGAATGAAATTGCATTTATTAAGCACTTGCTGTATACAAAGCACAATGCTTTGTGTGGCATGGATACATAGTGTCCATACTATGCATGGATACAGTGTCCATACTACGCATGTATACATAGTGTCCATATTGGATACTAACCACTGGGGACAGCAGAGGGAAGAAGCCAGTCCCTGCTGGCCACCAGTTTAGGTTCTAATAAGAGGTATCCAATCCATTGAGACTGAAAGGCCCCCAGGGTGCTCGGGGCAGGGGCAGAGCAGATGGCTGGGCCACATCTTCATTGGCGTTTCCAGGGATACAAGGCTATCCTTCCCTGATGCTGACCCCTGGTCAGACTGGGCTGGCCCAGAAGTCTCCCTGTGCTGGCTCTGACACGATGGGAGCTCGATTGTGGGAATGAGGGTCCTGGGGTCAGGCTGGAGGCACGGCTTGTGACTGGTGAGGGGCCAGATGAAACCAGATGAAATGAGGTTCTGGGTGAGCTTGGGGAGCATACCAGGGGATTTGGTCTGGTCAAGCCAAGCAGCCAGAAAGGCTTTGTCCAAGTCTAGGAGCTGGCTGACCACTTGAATTGGAGATGAGCCTGGCCAGCTCTGGCCCTCATCAGGATAGCAAGGACACTTATGGGTGGCAGCCCCTGGAGGTGCCAAAGTACTTTACACAGACCCATCCATAAATCTCACAACCCCAATTGTCAGAAACTCTTATACCCATTTGGTGGAGGGCAAAACAGGCTGAAATGAATATCAAATCAAGGAAGTGCCTGAGGCTAGATTTGAACTCAGATCTGCCTACCTCCAGTTGGGTCCTGGGGTATCTGCCTAGCTTAGGGGCTGTGTGACCCTGGGCAAGTTGCTGACATCCACCTTCCTTTTATAATGAGGACACAAGGTAAAGAGTCTGCTGAGGTTGGAAAGATTTTCTCCTAGCTGAGGGCACTTTACTGGCATACAAATCAAGGGCCAACCCTGGGGATGGGCAGGATCAGCTCAGGAAAACAGAGGTTTGTGTCTAGACACAATTTCGAGGCACTTAGCCAAGAGTGGAGCATGCTTCTATGTGAGGAGTGAATCCCAGGGAAGAGGGCTCAGGAAGGGGGAGCAGGAGAGCTGGGGACAATTCCAGGATGTGATGGGCTCCCTCCAGCTTGGGGGGCTAGGCACGTACACAGAGCATGGGCCAAGGAAGTGTGGTTTTGTTATCTGATAGAGCTTCCGGTTACTGGGCAGGTTCAGATGAGGCCTTCATAGGTGCTGGGCAAGTCAGCCTCATCACAAGGGACTTGTCCATGGGCTCACAAGCAGATGTGCTTGGCATTGCTAGGATCCAAGGCCAGGCATCTCCCGTCTGGCCTCCAGACCTTCCATCATACTTCTCATGTGTGCACTGAACTGGACCCGGGAAGCAGAACAAGCTCCCACGTCAGGTCTGAACAAGCGCTCTGTGGATGTCTTGTATCTGATGGGTTTCTCATTCATGCTCCTCGATGGGCTTTTAAGAGCCCTTCCTGAATGTGGACCCTTCCTCAGTTATGTGACTTTGTGCCAAGCACTGGGTCAAGTGCTAGAGATAAATTTTTAAAAAGGCAGGGCCTAGCCTCAAAGGGATTATTTTCTAATAGTGGACAGGCATGTAAAAGAAAGTTGAAGGGGCAGCAGGCAGGGTGGGGGAGGGGAGGCAGAGTGGGGAAGGGGAGGCAGGACAGAGCCCAGGCCAGAGGCCCATACGTGATGCCCTGGAGCCCTCTTTAAATGATGGCCTTGGGAGGAGCCCTCTGCTCAGCCCTCTAGTCAGCAGGCAGAGGATACTGAGGGGTCCTGATGAAGATCCCAAGGAGCAGCTGATGGGAAAGGGAGGGGGCACTAGGTCTTTTCTGGGCTGTATTTTACTCCTGCTTTAAAGAGGGTGATGAGAGGGACTGCTAGCGGGTGGGGCGGTCAGTCCTGGGGCTCTAAATTCTCCCAGGGATTCAGGCACAAAAAGATTCCTGAAGAGCTGCCTGGATCTGGGGCCTCCCCTGGAGCCTTGGGGAGGAGGTCCACGAAAGGGCTAGTTAGATCCTCTGTCACCCCTTCCATTGCTTCCCCATCGGGCTTTGACACATTCTGAGAACACCAATGTCCATTGAAAGTCCCACTCATGAGGGAGACTAGGGAGTCTAGAGCCCTCGAAGGGCTATTGTGTGTGTGAGTGTGTGTATGAATGCATGCATGTGAGCATGAGTGTATATGGATGTGAAATGTAAGTATGTGATATGTGTGGCAAAGGTGTGTAGATGCCTGCATGCATGTATAGTATGTGTGTATGTATGAATGCATGCAAGTGAGTACATGTGAGTGTGTATATGTGACACATATGCACTGTATGATGTGCGTAGCAAAGTACAAGTGTGTACATATGTGAATGTGTGATGTGTATATGAGTATGTGACAGGTGTGACAAAGGTATACATCTGTACATGGATTGTGATGTACAAGCATGTGCATGTCCATGTGTTTGTGTGTGAAGTACGTATATGTGTGCTATGTGTGGCAGGTATGTGTTTGCATGTATGTGTGGCATGTGTGAGAGTGTGTATGAGTGTATGTGAATGTGTAGGGTTGTATGTGTGTGCTGGGCGTGGGTTGTTGCTGCAACTGTTGTATTTTCTCTTTTAAAAATTCTTTTACACTCTGGCTCATTCCTACACCCTGGTTGTCTGGCTGTTGGGCACTCTTCCACCTTTGAGAGGGGCTGAGGTAGAACCCTGGGTTCTGACTCAGACACTGTATGGCTGCGAACCCCTCTGTATCTTGGGCCTGGAGTCTGTTTCTTCATTTATCAAAGACGGGATTGCCAAGGTTCCTCCTCCTCCTCCCCCTCCCCAAACTAGGTCATGAGCCAAAGTCTCTGACTTATTCCATAACATGTTGTCTTTGGGAAGGGTATGTGTGTGTGTATGTGTATATATGTGTGTGTGTGGTGTATATATGTGTTGTCTGTGGTGTATGTATATATGCATATGTTTTATGTGTGTGTATGTGTATGGGGCATGTGTGTATGTATGTGTGTGTATGAGAGACAGACAGAGGGAGACACAGAAACAAAGGGAGGGAGTCTGAGGAAGGCTTTTCAGGTACCAGGCAGCAGCTGCTTCAGTTTACTCACTGGCCTCTTGGTTTGCAGGGGTGCTGCTGGACATTCAGAAGCATTTTGTTCTCAGTGACTCGGAAGCTGGTCTACTGCAGACAGGTAAGGGGGTGAGGAGGCTAGGGGAGACTCCCAGGCTGGGCAAGAAGCAGGCACTGGGGGTCTTCAGATGTCAGCTTAGGGCACAGCTACAGGCATGGGCAGATCAGGGCCTTGGCAGGCCTGTCCTCCTTATGGGCCATTTCTGAGTCTTATCCTAGGGAGCCATGCTGCTCAGCTCAGTTGGCAGTGATGGTGTGCTTTATTGGGGCCAAGGAGACCATGGCCTAGTTCATCTCCACAAGGCTGGCCTCTGACCACACTGACCAACCACACTACCCGACCACAGTCAGACAGAGATGAGGCTGGTGCAAGGTCATTTAGTGTCTTGATTCTCCTCTACCCCCCTTTCTCAGGCCTTGTGTGTGCTCCCCAGGTGCCAATCGGTGGATGGGCACAAAGAGAGGGAGGCCAGCCTCAGGACCAGAGCTGAAGTAGGGGCAGAGACCAGGAGCTCCATCTCCCTCACCTCAGGGAAGACTAAGCCCCTGCTCAGCCAGAGCACAGGGAACAATTCTCCCACCAGGGCCCTGAGGCCTGGCCTTGGGGGTCACTCAGGCTGCCTTCAGTCTCTTCTATCCTGAGCTATGGGGCTTCAGGCATGTGGGGAGACCAGGGAGGGCGTCCACTTCCAGCTCTGGAGCCATTGTTAAGGAAAGGGGTTGATGAGCTCATGGGCAGCAGAGAACAGATGGGGAAAGGGAACCAGGAGCCAAGTTCAGGTCTTTGGAGGAAAGGGGGAGGACCATGCAGGTGCCCCTGGGGCAGTAAGGCATGGGCCTGCATGGACTCAGGAGTTGCCTACTGTGTGACTCCAGCAAGGGCTCCCCTCTCGAGGTTCTAGGTTCTGCAGGCCCCAAGGAGAGCAGCCTTAGACTGAAGACCATCTGAATCCCTGGGCTGATGATTAGGAGACACTCACTGGAACATTAGGAGCTGGCCCCAGGAGCAAAGCAGGGCTGCATCCTTTCCAATCGGGGGCCAGACTACAGTGTGGTCTGAATTTGAGGGTGTGTGTATGTAGATGGCGCAGTCGAGAAGATCTGAGTTCAGATCTCAACCTCAGCCACTTAGCTGTGTGACCCTTCTGCGCATGTCACCTCTGCTTGCCTCAGCTTCCTCATCTGTCAAATGGGGATGAAACCACCCTTCCCTCCCAGAGGTGTTGTGAGGTTCGTCCTTGGAAGCATTATGGAAAAGTTAGCTGTTATTATTAATTATTATTTAATTAATTATTAATTAATAAGGGAGGAAGGTGGAACCTAGTGGAGAGAGGAGCAGTGCTGAGCATTAAGGGATAGTGCCCATTTTATAGGGCAAAGTGCTTGCATAGGAGATGGAGATCCACCTCTGGAGACCCCTCTATCCACCTCTGGGGAGACCCTTCTATCCACATCTGGGGAGATCCATCTATCTACCTCTGGGGAGACCTCTCTATTCACCTCTGTGGAAACCCTTCTATCCATATCTGGGGAGACCCCTCTATCCACCTTTGGGGAGACCCAGGCATCAGCTAGATTGGAATGTGGTTTGGGAGTTCAGAAAGAATCCTGAGGGGAGGAACCAAGAACCAGAGATGAAGCTATCCCCGTTCTGTGGGAGCCTGGGGTCCTGGTCATCAAACGAAGCAAGAGACCTCCAAAGGAGTGAGCTCCCTGGCTTGGGAAATGTTCCAGCCTGGGCAGGCTAGCATAGCCAGGACCCAAACCATCACGATGCTCCGGACCATTCTTGTATCTGTCTCCTGGTTGGGTGACCTGCGGTAATCTGCTTCACGACAAGCGGCCTCTTCTCCTTCCCTCCCTCCCTCTCCATTCATCCCTTCACCCCCGAAACTCTCTCACTGATTCACCTCCCCGGGCCAGCCCAGGGGGTGGGGCATCTTGTCCTCTCCCCTGTCCCGGGGATGGGGAATGGGGGCTCCCCAGAGCAAGCCTCAGGCACGTCTGCTTCTTCTCCCTGCAGTGTTCATCTCGGGTCTGCTGCTGGCCGCTCCACTGTTCGGCTACCTCGGGGACCGCTACAGCCGGAAGGTCATTCTGAGCGTCGGGATCGTCCTCTGGTCTGGCGGGAGCCTCAGCGGGTCCTTCCTCCCGGGCCAGGTGGGTGCCTGCCCTGGAGAGCCCAGCCCGCAGCAGCCGTTGGTGATTTCTCCACCTCTTCATGAAGGAGTTGGGAAAGACAGCCCAGTGCAAGGCCAGCTGGCGCTGTCCCCTCCTCCGCTGTGGCTCCCTCCTCCCCTGACCGGCACTGCTTTTTCAGCAGCCCTGGGCTTGGGGGGGACGTACCCTTGTAACCTTCCCGAGCCCCAGGTCCTGAAAATCACAGAGCTGGACGGTTTTCTCTCAGAGAGGAGCCCCGGGCGGAACCACAGCCCCCTGCCCGGAGGCTCATCAGTCCCGAGGGACCGTTAAGCTCATGGCCTCCCCTTCTTGCCTCCTCTCAGAGGCCCAGAGTGTAGACCAACCCTAAGTAACCTTTCCCAGGCCCGAGCTCTGGACAGGGGAGACTCAGCCCTGCAGAAGACGAAGACCCTCCGCAGGACTCCTCTGCCCGGAGCATCGGAGGTCTTAGGGCATCTGGGAGCTGCCAGGGCTGGGGCGGAGAGTCTGCCTCTCTGTCATTTCCAGGGACCTGAGGCGTAGGAAATTCCTTTTGGAGAGGAGAGAATTATTTTGGGATCATATCAAAATCAAATTGTCAGGCAGAGGTTGGATTTCCTTTGGGTAGACGCCCTGGCAGAGTACCCCTTCTGCACGTCTGCTGCCCCACTCCTTCCTTCCTTTCTCCCTTTCTCCCTCCCCCGACTCAGATCAATGGAGATAACTGTAAAGATCAGAGCAGATCCTATAGACCCTGCCTCCCCTCCCCTTCTCCTCTCCCTCTCTTCTCATCCCCCTTCTCCTCCCCCTTCTCTCCCTCCCCTCTCACTTTTCCTCTCCCACTTCTCTTTTACCTCCTTTCCCCCCTCTCCTCTCCCTCCCTTTCCCTCTCCTTTCTCTTCTACTTCCCCCTTCCTCTTTTCTCCCTTCCCTTTCCCTTCTCCTCCTCCTTCCTTTCTCTTCTACCTCCTTTCCCCTCCTCTTCCTCTCCCCTCCCCTTTCCCAGTTTTCCCTTTCAGAAGCCCCCTTAGCTCCTCTTTTCTCATTCTTGCTCCAGGTCCCCAGGAGCTGACTACGTTTTGCTGTCTGTTCCTGATAACTTACAACTCAGGTCAACTGATAATTCAGGGCGTCCTACCCTCATATTTACATTGTAACAGAGGACTCTGAGACCCCAAAGAGGAAAGCTATGATGGTGGAATGCCAGACAGTTTGTGGGGGATGGGTCTGGTGAACAAGGCCAGGGGCTGAACATCAGGAGACCCGAGTTCCACACTCAGCTCAGTCACTAATTTTCTAGGTGACCTCAGACCATTCACATGCCCCTTCTAGGCCTCAGTTTGGACAGTTTTCCCCTTCCTGGTCTAGGAATCCATGCTTCCTTCTCATTCTACCTTGGGCAAACCTCTTTGCTGGCGACTGCTCTGTCCCCTTTGCCACTGGTTCTGACTCCTCGGGAGCCATGGAGGCACCCAAGCGGGAAGGGGCAGGCTTTCTGCAGCTTTCTACCTCCTATCTTGTACATCTCTTACCTCCTCTGTGACTGTTTCCTCCCCTTCTCCCTCGTCTGTAAGGCCAGAAATAACATGTTCTGGGCTGAGGAGAGCATGGGAAGAAGAGAGGCTTGGGTAGGGGCTCCCTGTGTGACCTTGGCCACATCCTTGCCCCTTTCTGGGCCCCTTGATGTGTCCCTGGTGCCAGAGAGTGGTGGACAGAGGAGGAAGGAACCCAGGGAGAGTGTGATCTCTGAGGATGGGAAGGCTGTCTGATCAATGACTGAGGTGAGCACAAGGTCCCTCTAGATAAGGCGTTGGAGAGCATCAAGTCCAGCCCCTCCTGTGACAGGGGGAGAAACTGAGGAGCAGTTAGAAAAAGGGCCTTGTCCAAGGGAGCAAAAGTACAAACCAGGGTTAGAATCCAGACTTCTACACTGGATTCGGAGAAAGTTGCTAGTCCATGAGAGCTCCCATAGTGGAGTGGCCTGCCTTGTGAAGGTGCTGGAGGCAGGGGTGAGCTTGGCAGGGACATTCCACAGAAATCCTGCTTCAGGCTGGGCTCATGTCTCTGAAGAAGGTCCCTGACAGACCCAGTGTAGGGCAGCTGACTTCTAGAATGACTCTGAAGACCTTGTCAGGGCCCTAGAGTACCTCTATCCCTACTGGCTGCAGGGGATGCCTGAGTAGTAAGAGTTCACATTTTAAGGTTTGGAAAGCACTTTACAAGCATGAATCCTGGGAGGTAGATGCAGATGGAAAACTGAGGCAGTCAGGTGAAGTGACTTGCCCAAGGTCATCCAGGTAGTAAAATGACCAAGTTTGCCTTCAGACCCAGGACCTGGGCCTCCAGAGTCATTGATTCTTTGTGAGATTCTTAGCTGCCAGGCTTGTTCCTGGAGTGCCCCACGAAAGATGCTCTTGGCTCTCCAGGTGGGATCAGAGCCCTGGCAGGGGTGGCTGTCATGGTCCTGCCCCCTCTCCAGGCTTGTTAGGCCTCTCCCTGCCCCTACAATTACCTCAGGGCTGTCCTTATCCTCCAGGTGACCAGATCCCACCATGCACCCCCAAAACCTTGCCCTCCTAAGAGCTCTGTGCAGCAGCAGCCTCTTTCCCTACCTCATGTCCTCCTCCTTTTCCCTCCCTCCCAGTGCTCTCCTCTCCTCCTCCTCTTTCCTGTCCCCCTCCCACAGTGTCCTCCCCATCTTTCTTTTCCCTCAGTGTCCTCTCTTTCCCTTCACCTCCCCCCAATTCTCTCCTCCTTTTCTTCCCCTCTTCCCCTCTCTCCACTGTCCTCCCTCTCCCCCCTTATTTTCCTCCTCCTCCTGCCTTCCCCTGAGCACTGCTGCTGAAGGAAGGCACAACCTCACTTGTTCAGCCCCTCAGGCCTGAAGGAGCAGCTTCCTACCCCGGGGTGGGAGGGGGGTTATGAGTGGAACTGCTTTGGGGAGAGGGATCCTCCAACCTTCCTCCTGGTCACCCCTGCCCTCAGGTAATGGAACTAACAGGTGAAACCAAGGATGAGTCTGGGGACAACATGCCCTGAGGGACTGCCACAGGAATAGGGACCAGCTTTGTTCTGTTTGACCCTCCCCCCAGGCAGAGCCAGGATGGGGGAGTGGGGGAAGGAGTAGAGAAGCTTCAAGCAAACAGACTTGGTCCTGAGGTCAGAAACATCCTGTCCCTCTTCGGGAGGGCCTGCCTGAGGAGGTGGTTCTCTTCCCTCCCCATTAGGGGTGCTGAGACAGCAGCTCTATTCATGGGGGAGCTCTCAGGAGAGCTGTTCTGGAGCGAAGCAGGCTGCCTGCACGGGGTGGTAGTGAGTTCCCCATCCCTGGAGGCTTCAGGCAGAGGCTGGGTGTGGGATGGAAAGGACATCTACTCAGGTCTGGGCTGGAGTTCCCAGGATTCCAAACCCCTTCTCTTCAGACTGCTAGCATTTCCTGCCACTCTGAGGCCCAGTCTGGCTGGGGGGAGCCAGTGGATGTGATAAGGTGCAGGCTCTGGGCAGAGGGGGCCATCGACAGCCCAGAGTCTCCTGTTTCATGCTACTTCTCTTCTCGTTTCCCTCGGGCAGTATTCCTGGCTGTTCTTCCTTTCGAGGGGAGTTGTGGGTATTGGGGTGGCCAGTTACTCCACTATTGCCCCCACCATCATCGGGGACCTCTTTGTGAAGGACCAGAGGACCTGGATGTTGTCTTTGTTCTACATCTTCATCCCAGTTGGAAGGTGGGTAGACGGTCTTCTGAGGAGCTACCACTGGATTCCAGTCACAGGCCTGTTTCTCAGGGGGATAGACTGAGGCCTAAGACAGCCCCACTGCCTTGTCATTCATCCTTAGAGTTTTATGGACACCTTGCTCAGGCAAGGCCTTGTGGTGTGGTGGTTAGGGTGGTCACAAATGCTGAGTCGGGAAGACCTCCGTCTGACACCTAGGGGCTGGGGTGGCCCATTATTCTGACTTGGCCCCATAGGCTTTCCAAGGTCACAGTGACAGAGAAGGCAGGAATCTGCTTGGGTAGATGGTGGGGGGGGAAATATTGCCTTGTGCTAGTGAAATTAGGGATCTGGACCCAGATAGAAAGTGTGGGTTCCAAGCTCGAGTCAGAGACAAAGTCAAAGAGGAATTTGTCTTTGTGGGGCCTCTCCTTTCTTGGGGCAGGCTCATGAATGTAGGACAGTTCAAGGCAAGAGAGACAATTAACGTCTGGGGCATCAGGGAAGGCTTCACTGGGCAGTGCCTGCGAGGAAGATGAGGATTCTTGGGGGCTGACATGGGAGGGAGGCCATTCTGACCTGGGGGGCAGGGCATCGAATTCCGAGTCAGGCTCAGAGCTCAGTATGTGGAGCTGATGCTTGCTCTTTTGGGGCTGACCTAGCCCCCTTCCTGGGGGCTAGGAGGTGGTGTGGTGGTCCTGGTTCACAAGTATCCAGTTGTTTCTCGCTGACTTCCTGTCGTCTTCTGATTCTTCAACCTAGTGGAGGTTTCTGTCTTTTCACAGTGGTCTGGGTTATGTTCTCGGATCTACAGTGACTAAAGCTACGGGGTCCTGGCACTGGGCTTTCAGGGTAAGGGTCATCTCCTTCTTCCCCTTCTCCCTTCACCATTGATGCAGTTCCATCCACTTTATTTGGAAGTAAAGCAGAGTGGGGAGGCAGGGGCGGGGAGGGAGCAGCCAGGCCACCAGCTGGATGCCGGGAGCAGCAGTCCCCTGGGTCTAGTGATGGGATTTAGCTGGGCCTTGAGCCCAAATGCACAAGAGCAGTCTCCACCGGGGCACATATGCTTCCACCCTGAGATCTTCCCACCAAGGAGAGGCAGCGGAGAGCAGAGAGGGGCTGCTCCAGATCAGGCTCTTTGGTTCTCTCCAGATCATGCCCTGCCTGGAAGCTGTGGCTTTGGCCCTGCTGGTCCTGCTGGTCCCAGACCCACCCCGGGGAGGCGTGGAAGAGCAGAGCAAAGCTGGCGGCGCCAGGACCAGCTGGTGTGAGGACATCAGATATTTGGGGAAAAAGTGAGTGCTGGTCACATCGCGCTTGTCCTTGGCAGCCAAAGGGGCCTCCGGGGGCAGTGGGGAAGAAGTGAGGTCTACGGTCAGGGCTTGGTGAGGTGCCTGACTCTTACTATCTGGGACTCAGTTTACTCATCTGTAAAATGGGGGAGAGGGGGTTGGACTCAGTCTTGGAGGCGTCCTCTAACTTTAGCATGCTAGGGTTTCTAAAGAGGTGTCCCCCCATGAAGCTCTGCCAGCTGTACCCCAAAGAATTTCATTGTCCTAGGGGAGCACGGGCATCAGCCAGGCAGCTAGGGAGAGTTGCTGAAACAGGGGAGCCTTTGCCTTCCATGCTTCACCCAGATCCCAGCCTCCTTGCTGTCTGCCTGAGGAGAGCTGGCAGGGGTCCGTATGCAGAGGGGCTGGTGGGCTGGTGTGGACAGAGCTGCCCAGATGAGCACCCTAAGCCCCTCCTGGCTCTGGGGTTTTTGAGGGGAGAAGGGCTTGTGCAGATTCAGAAACTCTAGTCTCAGAGCTGGAGGGAGACTGAGTCACAAATGCTGGGCTGCGGCAAGGTGGGGTCCTGGAGCCCAGGGAGGCATATGCCCACCAGGGAGCGCTGTGGACCTGCCAGAACTCCAGGTCAGCGTTTAGGGTTTGGCTAAGTTCACATTTTCAGCCTTGAGTGTCAAGATGAGGGGGTGCGGAAGAGGCAGAGATCTCACACCCAGAGCCTAGCAGGCTGCCTCTCTCTCCCCTCCCAGTCCCAGCTCATCTATGAAAGGAAGGGCAGATTTTGGCCAGGGCTGGGAGAGGCAGCTGTCTGCAGCTAGGACTGTCTACTCTGCATGGCCAATGTGACTCCAAAGAAGTCACTCAACCTTAGGACAGCTGGGGGCCCCAGGCCTGGAGTCAGCAGGACCTGAGTTCAAATCCAACCTCAGACACTTACTAGTTGTGTGACCCTGGAAAAATCACGTGACCCTGATTGCCATTTAAAATAAAAGAGCCCCTGGAGGTCACTGACAGTGGCAGTCTGATCTGGGTCTATCCCAGACTTCCCAGCCTGCTCTGGGAGAGGAGAACAACTGGTACCCGGAACAAGGGAAGCCCCCAGCTCTTCTCTGCCTCTGGGAGCACAGATGTCCTGCCTTGGGCACAGACTCATGCCTTTGTCATCCAGTGAGGGAAACTGAGGTAGAGGCAGATTGCAGGGCTAAGGAGAACACTCCGAGACTCCAGATCCCTCCCTCTTTCAGTCTCCTGCCTTCTGCTGAGCAGAAGGGAAAGAAAGGGCTCAGCTGGACCTTGAATGATGAGGCTGGGATTATGGGCCAGAGAGCTTCCCTTCTTCCACCTCCTACCTCGTCTGTAAAATGGGCTAATCATGCAGGTTGGTGCAGGGCTGCTGAAGGGTGCCTACCCACTTGCACTATTCTCAGGGCCCCCATTGTCTCTACAGCTGGAGTTTCGTGTGGTCAACTCTGGGAGTCACAGCCATGGCCTTTGTGACGGGAGCCCTGGGCTTCTGGGTCCCCAAGTTCCTGTACTACACACGGGTGCTTCATGACCTGCAGTCTCCCTGCCACCAGGAGCCCTGTGATTCTTCTGACAGGTGAGGGAGCAGGCCAGGGCTTCCAGGAGAGCCTAGGCTGGGAGCAGAGGTGGTAGGAGGCAGGGAGAGCACCTCTCCGAAGGACTGGTATGCCTGGGGATGTCCTTGCTGTGTGATTCCAGGTGAAGATCTTAACTTCTCTGACCCTTTGGAAAACGCAGTCACGTAGCCTGACCCCTTCTTACTCGTAAAGAAACTGAGGCTCCAGGGAGAGAAGGGGAGAGGCTTGTCTGAGTCTGGGGGCTGTGTGTGGGGAGGTCTGCCCTGGGTATCCATCTGGGCACCCTTCTCCTCTCCCCGAAACTGATTTAAACATCAGGGGTGGAATCTCCAGAGCCCAGGTAGCCGGGTAAGTCCTGATAAACCATCGAATCTGGCAAATTCTGGACACTTCCTGTCAAATGCTGGGGCAGAGTCTTGAGTCCCTTGGGTTCAACATGATGGCACATCCCTGGTGAAGGCATCGGGCAGATCCAGACTCAGACCCAGAGAAACCTTCCTTAGGCTTCTTGAGTGCTTGGTGGGGCGAGTTCTGTGTGGGCAGGGGCTCCAAGTGGGAATCCAAGCTCCATTGCTTACAACCTGCATGACCTCGGGCAAATCCCTGCTCCTCTTTGGCTCCTCAGTTTCTCCATATGTAAATGGCGGTGGGGCTCAGTGATCTCTAAGGCTCCTTCTGGCTTAAAATCTTGCATTCTCTGGACCTGAGTTTTCTCATCTGTAAAATGGGGGCAGCATGAGCTGCCCTCTCGCTCCCGGGGTGGGCAGCTTGTGAGAGGTTTCTAGGAGCCCCAAATTGGGGGCAGGTGGGGAAAATGCCATGGGCAGACCCTTTCCAGAAAGTGTCCTTTACAAAGGAGCCCCCATACTGGGAGGAGGCAGAACCTGGGGCCAGCAAAGAGCCCTGGGTCTGGTCTGATCATTGAGATGCATTTCTTTTAAAATCCTGGCAAAAATAATTTAATTCAGCAAATGTTCACCAGCAATTCAGCAACATTCTTTGGGAGGCAGTATTGGAAAGAAATAGAGCTGGAGACCCTTGGGTTCAAATCCTCTCTGCACCATCCACCTATGGCAACTTTCTGTGCCTTGGTTTCCTCATCTGAAAAATGAGGGGCTTAGTCTGGTCAAACTTTGAGGCCCCTTTTTGTCTCATGATGGAGCATCCCTTCATCTGATCTGGAGCAGCCATATCCTCCCTGGTCTACTTTGGGAACACAGGCCTTACTCTAGCACTCACCATCCACTGGACACACTGGTCCTCCCACTGGTGTTGAATGCAGCCTGTTTGTGAGGAAGGAGTAGGTTTCTGGCAGCTGCTCAGGCTCAGCCTCCATGAGCCCTGAGAAATAGAGATGGTGACTACCACTGTGGTCAGACCTGCCAGGGCCTTTGAGATGTGTAGACATTCCAGTCGGAGTCCTGGCTTCCCTGCCTCCAGAGACCTTGAGTGCTCTGGGATCTAGTTTGGTTCAGTCTTGACTCTACCTAAACCTGCTATCAGCTGGCTCATATTACTGCTCCATTACCAGCAGTGCTGGCAGCACTCTGGGACCGCCCCCCTCCGGTTTCCTGGATGTCCCCATGAGTGTCCACCTCCTCCCTCCTCTCCCTGGCATCTGGCTGCCCACCAGTCTTTCTTTCACATTATTGTTCCAGGATGGCACGTGGGGACACCCCAATCCTCTGTGTCAGAGCCTTCAGTCACTGGGATGCCATTTATCTCACTCTAGAGCCCTGAAAACAGCTTTTTTGGACTTGCATTTAGAGAACATTTTACAGTTTGCAGAAAGTTTTACGAAGATCATCTCATTGGAGTCTCCCAATAATCTTGTAGGTAGGCACTATTAGGACTCCCATTTTACAGAGGAGAAAACTGGGGTAGCCACAGATGAAGTGACTCATCCAGGGTCACACAGCCAGGAAATGTCTAAGTTATGCTGTGCCACTTATAGAAGAAACCTGGCCCAGGCTGGAAGCTCAGTGGTCACTCTCAGGACCCCCAGTTTGAATATCTCTCTTCCTGATCTGTGATGGTTTGCCCTGCTGGTGGCCCCTGCCCCTGGGCTCATGATGTTGGTACCAGGCACACTGCCCATGCCTCGGGCTTCAGCCTGGCCTGCTTCTTGTGGCTCAGATCTCTGGAGCTCAAGTGACTCAGCAGGCCCTACCTCCCTAGGAGTAGGGTTATAGGGGCTTTTTCTCCTTTCCCTGTTTCTCTGGCTCTTCCCCCTGCTTCTGCCCATTCTGGTTAGGAAACTTTGAGGTGGAAAAAGGCAGCCAGGAGTCACTGGGCTTGGGGCGGGGAGAGGAGGCCTCTGAAGCCTTTCTGCTCCAGGCAGCAAGTTTTCCTGTCTTTTCTTCCTATCTCAGAACAGAAAATAAAAACCTCAGAACAGTGCCTAGGCTTTCCTCTTTCCGCCTTGGTGCTTGTAGGGCCTTGGTCCACTCTTTTATGCAGATGTATCCCTCCTTCAGTTGTTTTCAGTCACATCTGTCCTACTGTGACCCCATTTAGGGCTTTCTTGGCCAAGATACTGGAACAGTTTAACCACGTCCTTCTCCAGCCCATTGTACAGATGAGGAAACTGAGGCAAGCAGTGCCTTGCCCAGGGTCCCACAGCTAGGAAGTATCTGAAGCCAGATTGGAACTCAGGAAGAGGAGTCTTCCAGACTCCAGGTCCAGTGCTGTATCCACTGCCCCACTTTGCCTCATCTCCATTCTGATGATTCCCAAATCTACTTAGCCAGCCCTAGCCCTTGAATCTCCAACCACACGTTGCACATCTCACACTGGATGGTCAGCATGTCCAGAATGGAACACCTCACCTTCCTCACCCCAAGGCCTCCCCTTTTCTGAATTTCCCCATGACTTTCAAGGGCACCATCATCCTCCCTGTCTCCCAGGCTCACAACCTAGGTGCCATCCTCCAGTCCTCCCTATCTCTCACCCCTAGATCCAATCTGTTGACAACGCCTGTCACATGTACCTTCGAAACACCTTTCCCCTATACCCCCTTCTCTTCTCTGAGCCTGCCCCAACCCTGGTGCAGACCCTCCTTCTCTCATACCTAGACTATTACAGTAGTTGCTTGCGGGGGGGGGGGCGTATCTGCTGCTTTGGGTCTCTGCCCCCTCGTCCACTCAGCCATTCTTCCTAAAGCTGACCACATGCCCCCCCCTTACTCAGTACACTCCAGGGGCTCCCTCTTACCTCCAGCATCAAATACAAAATCCTCTATTTGGTGTTGAGACACCTGGCCCTGCCTCCCTCTTCAGTAGCTGGTAGATTCCAATGGCTGGAGAAGATAGTGAGGCTGTCTTAAATCCAGTTGACTCAGATGTCCTCCTGATATCATTGGTCCTCTTGGAGCCTCGAGGACAAACAGCAGACAATCCTTCCTACTGACTTTTGTCCGTGTCTCCTAGAAGACCAAGTCCATCAGAGATCTGCCTCTGGAGTCACTCCTTTGGAGGCCTGCCTCCCTTCTCATCTGCTGGTCTCAGGTTCCCTCCCACCAGCCCTCAGTGTCCACAGAGTTCATGCTGCAGGTTACATCTGCTGGTCTGCAGACCTATGAAGACATACATGCAATCTCTGATCTTCCTACTGAAGGTCAGAGCCTGTTCCCTTCCTTCGATGCTCCAGCTCTTTTCTGGGGTTCCTGATACAGTTCCACTGCTGTATGCATGAGAAATGGCAGTTTCTTCCCTCATTCCTGCTTCCACTGGTGGTTCAGCCCCCTGAGAGTGGGTCAGTTCTCCTTCCCTCAGAATTTTATCACTGGTTAGCCCTGAAGGACAGAGGTTTCTAATACCATTGCTCCTAGGTCCCCATCTGGTGTGTCCCCTGAACATCCATCAGTCAGTTGATATCAATTTGCCTTTACAAGGAGATATTTACTAAGAAAACCCATCACTATCCTCACTTTCATAGAGTGTGTTTCGGTTTAGGAAACACTTTACATACATTTATCTTATTTGCTTCGCAGAACAACCCTGGGAAGTAGGTGCTAAATGTTTATTTGATAGATGAGGCATAGAAATGAAGTGACTCACTCAGGGTCACCTAGTGTCTGAGGCAGAATTTGAACTCAGATTTTCCTGACTCCATGTCCAATATTCTATGTGCTATGCTACCCAGCTGCCAAGTTATAGCAAGGATAGAGATCATGGAGTTTCCCCTTTGGTCCATGCCCACACACAATCCTGGAGAGGGCAGTCTGGCTCAGCAAACACATAGTAAAGCACTACACCTCCTGGCCCTGGGCATCCTTTACTCCATTCTCAGGATCCCGGCTACATTGGATCCAGGGCACAAAGCTCTTCCTCCTCTTTGACCCATGCCTCCTGGTAAGATACTGAGGAGGTCAGCAAAGAAGGAGGCTGGAGAGGGTGGGGGCAGCAGGGGAGAAGGTGGTGACCCAGCTACCAGCTGAGCCCCTTATGGGTCTCTTTACAAAGTATCTGGCTGTGCTAACCCATTTATCTCTGGCATTGGGGAAAAGGGTGAGGGTAGAAAACAGCTCCTGGGCATGTGAAGGAAGAAGCCAAGACGGCAGAGGAACTTTGTCACTGTGAAAACAGGTGTATATGTGTCAGAAAGAGCCTTTAGTAGGGTGAACAGTCAGTCGTTAGAGTGTGCTCAAGAGCTCTGGTGGCTTGTGGACTGAACAGGAGAGAGCCTGTGTATGAGGGAGAGGCAACAGAGGGTGGGGAACAGGGAGAAGGGCTTTCTCCTCTTGCTAAGGGGGCATCTCATGAGCTGAGAGCTGAATGCCTCTACTTGGCAACCTCTGGGCTCCACGGTCATGTTCCCTTCCTCTTCCTGGACTCTCTCCCTTGGCTTTTCTTCTTGAATTCTCCCTTGCACCCTATGCAAGTGCCCTCATCCCCCTCCTAAGCCAGATGTTAGCAGGGCACTGACCCCTTCCTTCCTTCTCTTCTAAAGCAGGCACATTAGTTTGATTTATATCAGTCTTGGGTGAGTGCCTGAGGCAGGAAGACTGATATAGCACATCCCGTTCTTTAGTCTCCATGAGCCCCCTCCCAAGTTCATACCAGTCCTCTGACTGAATAACTGTTCCTGTGGCCCAGCTTGCCCTCGACTCTGCTTGGGCTCCTTTTGGCTCTGTTTCTTGGGGGCCCCAGTGAGATCCGGAGGCTGGGGTCCCTCAGTGGACTTCGAGAGAAAAGTCACAGTGATTCCCTTGTCAGTCGACCTTCTTGGAGCAGAATTGGGGCATCTGCAGAGCCTTGCCCCAGAGGGAGTGGATGCCTTGGCAGATGGCTATGAATAGCTCTCCCAGGATGATTAGCCAGGCAGCATGTCAGTTCTGTCTCTGTGGAACGTGAAAACAATCGGAGTGATGAGCTGGGCAGGGGAGGGCTCAGCTGCTGACTACTTGAGGGGCTGCAAGGCCATGTTGGCCATAATCTTGCCTGTTTCCATTCTCAGAAGTAACTTCTTTAATGAAGATCTATTTCTGCCCCTTCACTGGCATTGGGGACAGGCATGGGGCACATGGGGACGAGTCCGTTGTTTGGTCGTGTCCAGCTTTCCATAACCCCATCTGGGGTTCTTGAGGCAGAGATCCAGGGGTGTGTGCCAACTTCTCCAGCTCATTTTATGGAGAAGAAAACTGAGGGGTAGGTCTGGGCTAGAGCAGATCGTTGGGAGGCCACTATACTCTCAGTCTGGGCAATGACAACTTTGTGACCAAGAGCAACATTACTGTCACTGGGACTAGGGGGCATCTGTGGTGGACATGTTAGAGGGGACTTCTGGGCCTTGACTCAGGCACAGATTCCACAGGGATGGCTACACAAGAGGATATCAGGGTTGAGGCAAGACAGCCAAGATCCTGGCCCAATGGCAAGGGGATGTCCTCCAATCCCTGTGTGACCCACCACTTGTTTGTCATGGTTGGGAAGCAGGATCCTGGGATGGTTGTTGGATTCAGAGGCCAAGGTTCAAATCCTTCCTTCCTTTTTGGGTTCAAATGCTTTCTACTTGTATGAACTTGGACAACTCGTGATGGCTCCTGGGGTCTCAGCTTCTTTATTTGTAAAATGGGGAGGGGGTAGACTAGATGTCCTTGAAGGTTCCTTCTGACTCCATGTCTCTGGTTCTATGATCCTAATTGCCCCTTGAGTCTCCCCATGGTGGCTACATACAGAGTCACACAGTGTTCGAGTCAGGTTGGACTTTTGGAGTCATCAAGGCCCCCCTAAACCAGGCTGACAACATCCCTGTCAACCACCCAAGGTAGCCTGGGCCATTTGGGATGTCTAATTGTTAAGATGCTTTTTCATATATAGGCGAGGGGATGACCAAGTGAAGCCTTGATGACTCTGAGGAGTTCCCCAACCCACTTGAGGAAGGTAGAGAACAGGGACATAGAGAAGTCACTGATCAAACTGATGGCCCATGGGAAACTCCTAAGATATTGATTAGTCAGTCAACAAACATTAATTAAGCTCTTGCTGTGTGCCAAGCACTGTGCTAAACACTGGGAATAGAAATACAAGGAAGAAGGAGGAGAAAAAGGAGAAGAGGAGAGGAAGGAGAAGAAGGAGGAGGGGTGGTTCTCTTCTTCACTCCCCCTGACATTCCTAGAACAGGGGCCAGAACCCTGGCTTAGGGGTGCGATCAGAGAGAGAGGGTGGGGAATGAGGAAGACAAAACTGCTTTACATTCTTACTGGTTTTCTCCTGATGGTCCTGTGAGGCCAGTGGTGATTGGGATCCCCATTTTACATCTAAGAAAATGGAGTTTCTGAGAAGGGACTTACTCGAGATCACATGGAAAGCCCTAGACATGGTGCTGATTGCTGGTGTCTCTGGGCACCCAAGGATAGCCTATTTCTTCTGGCCCTGAGAACGGTGGTGCCCCATGTGGCCACCATGGGCCAAGTCACCCTGGATGGGTCACTGCCCTTAACCCTCCAGCTAATTAAGTTTCCTCTTCTTCTCCTATTAGCCTGATTTTTGGGGCACTGACCGTTGTGACAGGGATCGTTGGAGTCCTTGTAGGTGCAGAGATAGCAAGAAGGTATAAGAAGTGCACCCTGAAGGCCGAACCACTGGTCTGTGCTGGTAGCATGCTGGCTGCTGCCCCCTGCCTCTACCTGGCCATCATCCTGGCCCAGAGGACCATCCTGGCTGCTTATGTAAGTGGGAGCTGGGGGACCGATGATCTTAGAGCTGCCTTTCTGCCTGTGGGTTTATTCATTCCCCGTCATCTCTGTGTAGCCATCTCTGCGCATCTCAAAAAGGGAAATCCTCCCCATGTTACGGATGAGGAAACTGAGGTCACCCTGGCTTGGTGTGTATGTGTGTGTGTGTGTGTGTGTGTGTGTGTGTGTGTCTGTGAAATTCTGCCTCCACTGTACTGCTGGTCTATCCATCCTCAGGTGAGGAACAACCTAAACCCCAGTGCAGGCCACATAGGTCCTGGCTCAGCCCCAGGGGCCAGAACCAGACAATTCTGTCTCCCCAAGGCAATCTTTCAGAACTTGAAGATGACTCTCAGGGCCCCCACAACTTTCAAGGGCTCCTCATGGGCTGTGGTCTCTGGTCCCCTTCCCCCAACGTTGGCTCTGCTCCTAGATGGTCGCCAGCTCTCAGAAGGGCTCCCCCTTCCCCCAACGTTGGCTCTGCTCCTAGATGGTCGCCAGCTCTCAGAAGGGCTCAGACATGGGCACGAGAATTCATGGGCCTGAACCTCAGCAGAGTTAGGCAGAGCTATCAAGGGATCTCTCTGATGGTGGAGGTCTGGGCTATGTGGCCCATTAACCCATTTGTTCACCAGGTACCAGGGACTCCTCACTCTTTGTTCAGCATGTTGATTGAGGTTGGGGTGGGTGGAAGGTTCAAGTTCTTGATCTTACAGAGCTTCTGGGGCAAGGTTGGCACCACTTCACTGTTAATGCCAGAAACTCTGGGAACACATCCTAGCCAGGGCTCAGAGGGACCTCTCCCATCCCTGACTCCACGATCTTGGACAGTTCAGCTCCTGCCTCACTGGTTCTATGAGTCTGTTTTTGGGGCTGCGTTTTGAGGATTCAGATGACCCACCTTGATCCTGGCAGCTGCCTAGAGCCCAACCCCTCTGCCTTCTTCAGTGCATTCTTGGCCAGCCTGAATGTCTCCAAGAGAAGCCTCATCTGAGGGCAGTCCTGATGAGAGACGGGGAACAGATAAGGGAGACGGAGGCACAAAGACCGAGCTAGAAATGGCTTCAAACACCTGGAGAGATCCAGGTCTTCCATAGCACCACTGAGGCTGGACATCATGCCAGAAGCTTGGGGCTCTTCCATGCCCAGGAGGATTGTTGCTGTTGCATGGGGTCCCAGCCTCTACGGGACAAGAAGGAGAGCAGAAGCTATGAGAGGAAGGGCGTAGGTGACATTTCCTGAGAGGGGGACACTCGTGTGGTCCCCAGAGTTATTGGCTTGTGGGATTTCAGGTGGAAGGTGCCTTGGAGAGGGATTCAAACTTCCTCCTCTTGTATGGAGGGGGCTCAGAAGAGGGGGTTCCTGGGCAATGGTTGTCTAAAGATGCTAGGGCAGCTGCTCTGTCCGCATTGCTCAGTCAGAGCACTTGGTTGACCCACATAGTCTCACAGCTGGGAACCCAGCCTGGATGGGAGCAGGGATTCTCGTTATGTCTGTCCCAACAAAAGCTCGACTTACCTCTTCCTGAAGACCCTGGGGAGTTCACTACCTTCTGAGGCTGCCTTCCCAACTCAGATCCTTGGCAAGCACTTCCTGGCACAGCCTGGATCTGCCCACCATATCTCGTTTCCTCCCATGGCTCCTGGATCAGGGATCATTCAACTGGTTTGAGGCTAGTGACCTTGGTGCTGGGGAACTCACCTCTTCTGTCAGGGTCTGTATGTCCCGGGGATGCTGTGAGACAGTAATTATAGTTATTAACATTTTATGGTGAAGGCCTTTCTTCCTCCTTCCCAGGAGTGGCGCTGCCTCCCCCGGGGGGTCCATGCAGCTCTCTCTCTCTCTCTCTCTCTCTCTCTCTCTCCTTGAATGTTGATTTGAGAGCTCAGAAGGGCCTCTGATCTGGATTCAGGCCTTGGTGCTGGGCTGGGGCCTTGGCCTCCTCTTCCAGGTGACTTTATCTTGGACAGATGGGGGGCCTCCAGAAGGGGCATGTCTATCATGATGAGAGCGATCCCAGAATGGAAGGGGCTGCCTCAATGGGCAGCATGCTCCTGTCCGTGGGAGCCTCCAGGCAAGGTCAGGTGAGGCCCCTGGGCACACATACTGAAGAAGGATCCTTGTACCACTGTGGGCACACTGGATTCCCTGCCATTCTGTGACAAGCACAGGGCTCTCTTCCTGAGGGAGGGCCCCCAGGGGCCACTTCTTTGGGGTTCTTTTTGTTGACTTGGGCAGAAGGTCACACAGACTTCCTCATTTCTAGCAATAAAAAAAAGACGGCGCCCAACCACTCCCCTCATTTCTGTCTCTCTTTGTTTTTGCCATAGAAAAGCTGAGGGACCAAGACATTCTCTGGTGCTTTATCCTCCAGGAGAAGGTGGGGTGGGGGAGAGATGGACAGAAAGAAACAGAGAGGCACAGAGAGACACACAGACAGAGACACAGAGATAAGAGAGCATAAAAAAGGAGACAGAGAAAGAGGGAAAGAGAGGGAGACAGAGAAACACGACAGAGAGACACAAAGAGACAGATTCAGACGCAGACACAGAGACACACACACAGACAGAGAAACTGAGGCAGAAAAAGCCAGGACCAAAGACACTGTGACAGAGCTCTTTTCCTGTTTTGATTCCAGGCTGGGATGAGGGTGAGAGCGCAGCCAAGAAGATGCCTCTTTCAGGAGACAGGGAGAGGTGGTGAGGGTCAAGGAAAAATTGCAGAGACTGGCAATAAAAGAGAGGAGAGTCACAGAAGAGGAGCTGGAGGGATAGAGGAGTCCAGGATGAACTGCTCTAGAACATTTCAAGAGTCAGTGGGAGGAAAGGCCAGAGGCACAGGTGGGTGGAGCAAGGCCTAGGAGGAGGGGAAAGAGGATGGAATCAAGGGCTTCCTTCCTCTGAGACAAGAGAGAAAGAGAATGTGGTGATGATGCTGAATTCCAAAGGGTAGAGGAAGGGCAATGGACTTGGTCTTCTCAAGGAAACTGGGTCATCTGTTGTAAGCAGGTTTATCTTTGTGAGTGTGAGTGGGAGAGGGTAGAACACTGCTGGAGCCTGCCAAGAGACAGGTAAGCAAGCAGAGATGCACAGAGAGAGACAGAGGGAGAGAGAGAGAGAGAGAGAGAGAGAGAGAGAGAGAGAGAGAGAGACAGAGAGAGACAGAGACAGAAAGAGAGACACAGAGAGACAGAGATAGAGAGAGAAAGAGAGAGAGACAGAGAGAGACACAGAGACAGAGAGAGACAGAGAGAGAAAGAGAGAGAGAGAAAAAGAGACGGAGACAGAGAGAGAGACAGAGAGAGATCGAGAGAGACAGAGAGGGGAAGAGGGTCTTTCTAAGCCCACACTAGTTTGTCAGGCTGCAGTCTGTCCTCTGGGCATGTCACAATGGATGTCATGGCAGGGTCAGATTGAACCAACAGCTGCTGAGAAGGTGGAGAGGTGCATTCTTGGGAGCTAAACAGCAAGATCTTTTTGGATTCTAATCTGGACATACCACATGCTTACTATCCCTTAATCTACTATTGAAATTCTGTCTTGCAAACCCCATTTCTGTAATATAGTTTCCCCCCTTATTTCTCTCCCGTCTCTCCTCTCCCAGGACACCCCTTTCCCCACACTCACACAATTCCTTTGAGATCATCCATGGAATCCCATCCAGGCTGTTTAATTAGGTTTTCTCTTAGACTGTTGGTAAATAACCAAGTTCAGAGGGGTTGCAGGTGTCATTTCCTCATATAAGAATGTACACACTTTAGCTTGATGAAGCCCCTTGAGAATTTTCCCTTTCCCTTTTTAGGTTTCTCTTGAGCCTTGTGTTTGGGCGCCAAGTTTTCTATTCATCTTCCTGTACCATGGTGGTTGCTAGATCTTGTGTGATGCTGAATTCTTTCTTTGTGGGTGCTTGCAGCACTTTTTCTTTGACCTGGCTATTGTATTCTTGAAACTTTTCATTTTGGGATTCCTTTCATGAAGTAACCAGTGTATGTTTTCATTCCCTCTTTGCCCTCTGGTTCTACAATATCTGGGCAGTTTTTCTCTATAATTTCTTGAAATATGACATCGAGGCTCCGTTTTGGTTCATGGATTCCAGGTAGTTGAATAGTTCTTAAATGATCATTCCTTGAGATACTTTCCAGATCAGTGGTTTTTCTATGAGATATTTTACATTTTCTTCTATTCCCCCCCAGTTTTTGAACTTTGCTTTATCACTTCTTAATGTTTCATGGAGCCAATAGCTTCCGTTTGGCCAGTTCTAATTTTCAAGGACTTATTTTCTTCAGTGAATTTTTGTACCTTTTTTTTTACCAAGCTGTTAATAGGTTTCTTTCATAGTTCACATTTGGTTTTGAATTATTTTTGCTCCTGTAATTCTCTCTTTAACTCTTCTAAGAATTTTTTGGGCTCATGTTTTCTTTGAGGGCATATTTATAGATATTCATGAGTCATTTTCTTCTTCTGTATTTGCATATACTCTGCCACCATATGGCCAGGTCATTCCTGTGTTTGCTCATTCTTCTAGCCTACTTTTTTGACTCTGGACTTTGGTGTTGGGCTCAACTAACTTTGCAGCTGGGGGTGGGGGGGAGGCAGGCAAAGGTTGGTCTGAGTAGCCCTCTTTAAATATCCTTTCACTGTTTTCACAACTTGGTCTGGAGGTCTACAACCTTTCAGAGTTTCCAAAGGGGTGTGGCCTGGGGAGGGAGATGCTCAGGGCACAGCTGTACTTCTGGAGCTTGTTCTACGCTCATATTTAGTTTGGCCCTGTGCTTCTTCATGACCAGCCCCATCCATCCTGTGTCTGTGACCTGGCATAGGGCTGCCAGATGGCTCTTGTTCCTGCTCCCACTGCTTTTTGGAGTCTTCTGGGTCGTCATCCGACCCTGGTGCTTCCTAATGTTCAATCTTGACTCCCCACCATTGTCTCTGAGTGCTGGGATGCTCTCTGCCACTGTTGCAGCACACTCTTGGTGAGCTGCCACTTTGGTGTTGGCAGATTTCTCTCTCTCTCTCTCTCCCGCCCCTCCTTTCTTACTTCCCATCTTTCTTTCTACCTCCCTTTCTACAACTCTCTCTGTCTCTGTCTTTTCCTGTTCAGAATTCTGACCGGTGAGTTTTCTAGGTTGCTGTGAAAGAAGTGTGCTGGACAAGCTAGGCAAAAATCTTTTCTTTCACTCTGCCATCTTGGATCCACCTAAGTGGATGCTTTCTGCCACAGCCTCTCTGCCGGCCTCCAATCTCACATCTCCAGATGCCTTACAGACATCTCAGGCTGGATGGTCAGCAGAATCTGAAACTCTCCATGTGCAGAACACAACTTGTTCTCTTTCCCCATAAACTCTTATATCCTCCTATCTTCCCTCGTCTCCTTACACTTCGAGCTTTGCAGTAGCTGCTGCTGACTGCCTGCCTCAAGTCTCACATCCAATCCATTCTCCATTCAGGCTAAAGTTTTCTTTCTTTTAAAAATTATTTTATTTGTTTTCAGTTTTCTACAATCACTTCCATATATCTTAGATTTTTCTCCTACCTTTCCCTCATGCCCCGCTCCCTTCCCAGACCCTTCCTGAGATGGCATCCAATCTTACATAGATTCTACACATACATTCTTATTAAATATATTTTCACTTTGGTCATGTTGCATAGAAAAATTAAAATGAATGGGAGAAACCATAAAACAAAACACAAACAAAACGTAACACAAGAGAAAATGGTCTGCTTCATTCTGCGATCCAGTTCCATAGTTCTTTCTCTGGATGTGGATGGCATTTTGCCTCAAGAATCCATTGGGAATTTTTTAGATCCTTGCATTGCTGTGAAGGACTAAATCTACCAGAAAAATTCCTTGCCCTCTGTGGTTTTTGCCATGTAAAAAGTTCTCCTGGTTCTGCTCCTTTCACTCAACATCAGTTCATATAAGTCCTTCCAGGCCTCTCTAAAGTCTTTTGGTTCATCATTTCTTATAGTACAATAGTATTCCATTATATTCATATACCACAATTTGTTCAGTCATTCCTCAGTTTTTGACCACCTCAAGGAGAGCTGCCATAAATATTTTTGTACATGTGAAACCCTTTCCCGTTTTTATGATCTCCTTGAGATACACAGTCCTAGAAGCAATATTGCTGGGTCAAAGTGTATGCACATTTTTGTAGCCCTTTGGGCATAGTTCCAAATTGCTCTCCAGAATGGTTGGATTAACTCACAGCTCTACCAGCAATGAATTAGTGTTCCAACTCTCCCACATTTTCTTCAACATTTATCATCTTTCTGTTTTGTCATGTTAGCCAGTCTGACAGGTGTGATGTGATACCTCAGAGCTGTTTTGACTTGCATCTCTCTAATCAATAGTGATTTAGAGCATTTTTTCATGTGACTATAGATAACTCTAATTTCTTCCTCTGAAAACTGCCTGTTCATATCCTTTGACCATTTATCAATTGGGGAATGACTTATGTTCTTGTACATTTGACTCAGTTCTCTACACATTTTAGAAATGAGGCCTTTATCACAGACACTAATTGCAAAAATTCTTTCCCAGTTTTCTGCTTCCCTCCTAATCTTGGTTGCATTGGGTTTGGTTGTGCAAAAACTTTTCCATTTGATGTAATCAAAATTATCTATTTTGCACTTCATAATGCTCTCTCTCTCTTGTTTGGTCAAAAAATTTTCCATTCTCCAAAAATCTGACAAATACACTATTCCTTGCTCCCCTAATTTGTTTATAGTATCTGTCTTTATACCTGGATCATGTATGCATTTGAACTTTATTCTTGTGTACAGTGTCAGGCATTGCTCTATGCCCAGTTACTGCCACACTGTTATCCAGTTTTCCCAACAATTTTGGTCAGTGAGTTCTTATCCCAGAAGCTGGGGTCTTTGGGTTTATCAAACAGTAGATTGTTATATTCATTGACTACTGTGTCTTGAGTACCTAACCTATTCCACTGGTCTACCTCTCTATTTCTTAGTAAGTACCAAGTGGTTTTGATGATTGTTGCTTTATAATACAATTTGAGATCTGGTAGAGCTAGGCCACCTTCCCTAGCATTTCTTACCTTGATATTCTGGACCTTCTGTTCTTCCAGATGAATTTTGATATTGTTTTTTCTAGCACTAGAAAATGATTTTCTGGTAGTTTGATTTGTATGGCACTGAATAAGTAAATTAATTTAGGTAGAATTGTCATTTTTAGTATATTAGCTCAGTCTACCCATGAGCAACTGATGTTTTTCCACTTACTTAGATCTGACTTTATTTGTGTGAAAAGTGTTTTGTAATTGTGTTCATATAGTCCCTGGGTTTGTTTTGGTAGCTAGACTCCCAGATATTTTATAGTGTCTATCATAACTTTAAATGGAATTTCTCTTTCTGTTGGACTTTTTAGTAATACATAGAAATGCAGATGATTTATGTGGGTTTATTTTGTAATCTGCAACTTTGTCAAAGTTATTTATTATTTCAAGTAGATTTTAATTGATTCTCTGGGATTCTGTAAGTATATCATCATATCACCTGCAAAGAGTGATAACTTAGTTTCTTCTTTGCCTGTTCTAATTCCTTCAATTTCTTTTTCTTCTCCTATTGCTACAGCTAGCATTTCTAATACCATATTGAATAACAGTGGTGATAATGGACATCCTTGTTTCATCTCTGATATTATTGGAAATGCATCCAGCTTATCCCTACTGCACATAATGCTTGCTAATTGTTTTAGGTAGATACTGCTTATCATTTTATTGAAAGTTCCATTTATTCCTATGCTTTCCAACGCTTTCAATAGGAATGGATGTTGTATTTTGTCAAAAGCTTTTCTGCATCTATTGAGATAATCATGTGGTTTCTGTTAGTTTTGTTGTTGATATGATCAATAATGCTAATATTTTTTCTAATTTTGAACCAGCCCTGCATTCCTGGTAAAAATCCTACCCTGATCATAATGTATTAGTCTTGTGATAAGTTGCTGTATTCTTTTTGCTAATATCTTGTTAAGGCACAAGCTCAGTTCTCACGTGAAAGGTCTTGGATCAGGTAAAGGTGAGGGCTTAATTGCTGAGCTCTCACGAGGCCCCTCAGAGAACAACTGGGAATTGAGGAGTGAGACATGAGTTATCTTGTTTTTCCACCTCTTCTCAGTGGGAACTTCCTGGGGAGAGCATCCCACTCTTGAGGTTGGTCTGTGGTCTGAGCAGGTTTTGTTAATTGGCTAAGGGACTGAGAGCATGCTGTCCACAAGCTAACTATGCAGCTGGGAGAGCTTAACTGGGGACAGGAAAGCCTGAGAAGGGGGGTTTCCTTTCTCCTGGGGAGGAGAAGGAGGCTCCCTCGGGGAGAACTCGCCCTGTGTGTGGACATGTAGCTTGTATCAGTAATAAAGCCTACACCTCTGCTTCACTCTGGTGGTCTCTTCTCCCATAAGTATATCTGGCTGATCATCGAAGACCTGGAATAGATAAGAGGACCCAGCAGCCCACGGCAATTAGGCCAGACAATATTTTATTTAAAATTTTGCATCTATATTCATTAGAGAAATTGGTCTATAATTTTCTTTCTCTGTTTTGGCTCTTCCTGGTTTAGATATCAGAATCATATTTGTATCATAAAAAGAATATGGTAGGACTCCTTCTTCACCAACTTTCCCGAATAGTTTATATAGTATTGGAATTAACTGTTCTTTTGTTATTAAATTACTATTAAATGTTTCATAGAATTCACTTGTAAATCCATCTGGCCCTGGATATTTTTTCCCTAGGGAGTTCATTGATGGTTTGTTCAATTTCTTATTCTGAGAAGGTGTTAATTAAGTACTCAAATTCCTCTTCTGTTAATCTGGGCAATTTATATTTTTTAAAATAATCATCCATCTCATTTAGATTGTCAAATTTATGGGCATACAGTTGGGCAAAATAATTTCTAATTATTGTTTTAATATCCTCCTCTTTGGAGGTTAGTTCACCCTTTTCATTTTTGATATTGGTAATTTGGTTTTCTTCTTTCTTTTTTAAAAATCAAATTGACCAAAGGTTTATCCATTTTATTGTTTTTTTTTTCATAAAACCAACTCTTAATTTTATTTATTAGTTCAATAGTTTTCTTAATTTCAACTTTATTAATCTCTTCTTTGGTTTTCACTATTTCTAATTTGGTATTTACTTGGGGATTTTCAATTTGTTCTTTTTCTAGCTTTTTCAGCTGCATGCCTGATTCATTGATCTCCTTTTTCTCTATGTTATTCATGTGGGCATTCAAAGACATAAAACTTCCCCCAAGAACTGCTTTTGCAGTATCCCATAACATTTGGTAGGCTGTCTCATTATTGTCATTCTCTTGAATTAAGTTGTTGATTGTTTCTAAAATTTGTTGTTTAATCCACTCATTCTTTAGGATTAGATTATTTAGTTTCCAATTAATTTTCAATTTATCTTTCCATGACCTTTTATTGCATATAATTTTTATTGCATTATGATCTGAGAAGGATGTATTAACTATCTCTGCATTTCTGCACTGGATTGTGAGGTTTTTATGGCCTAATACATGGAGAATTTTTGTATATGTGCCATGTACCACTGAGAAAAAAGTCTATTCCTTTCTATCCCCATTCAATTTTCTCCAGAGATCTATCATATCTAACTTATCCAGAGTTTACTCACCTCCTTAACTTTTTCTTGTTTATTTTGAGGCTATATTTATCAAGTTCAGAGAGAGGAGGTTGAGTTCCTCCACTAGTATAGTTTTGCTATCTATTTCTTCCTGTAACTCCCTTAACTTCTCCTCTAAGAATTTGGATGTTATACTACTTGGAGCATATGTGTTTAGTAATGATATTGCTTCATTGTCTATGGTGCCTTTTAATAGGATATATTTTCCTTCCTTATCTCTTTTGATTAGATCCACTTCTGCTTTTGCTTTGTCTGAGATTAGGATTGCTACCCCTGCATTTTTTTATGTCAGCTGGAGTACAATATATTATGCTCCCTAAAGCTTTCTTAAAGCACAGGTTAGAACATATCAGCCTTCTCCTCAATAAACTCCACAGGCTCCCTATTGCCTCTAGGATCAAATATGCAAACTATTTTTTTGTTTGGCATTCAAAGCCGTTCATCCCCTCCCTCCCTACTCTTGCAGTCTTTTCACACTTTATACCCCAGCACTTACTCTTCAATCCACTGTTTCATGAACAAGATACTCTGTCTCAGTCTAGACATTCTCTCTGGCTGCCCCCTATGCCCAGGACACTCTCCTTCGTCCACTCCATCTACTGACCTCCCTGACTTCCTTCAGTCCCAGCTCAAATCCCACTTTCTACAGAAAGCCTTCCCCAAACCCTCTTCATTCTGGTACCTTTTTTCCTTTAATTATTCTGTACTTATCCAAGATATTCCTTTTCCAGCGCAAGTTTTCAGGTTGAGTCCCTCATTAGATCACAAACTCCTTGAGGGCAGGGACTGTCTTTTGCTTCTTTGCATTCCCTGTGTTTCACATAGAACCTGGCACTTTGTAGGCACCTAATTAATGTTCCTTGGTTGAGATCACAGAGAAAGTTGTTGACTTCCATAGAGCCAAGGGCAAATGCCATTAGAGACTGTCTTCCAAATTTATGTCATCTTATTAATACCTGTGTCTTGGGTCTGGCAGTCTACTGGGTCTGAATCTCTCCAAAAGCACTATGGGATGTTTTGAGTCAAACTCAAATAGAAATTGGGTCACCAAACCGGACACAAAGATTCTGGAGCTACATATTTATTGACTTATATATAACATCCCTTATGTTCTATTGGATTTCTATTTATTCTATTAAATGTTTCCCAACTACATTTTAATCTGGTTCTGGCAGCCTGGAGGGTTGCCTTTGTGTCTGCCACCTGCAGTTCAACCTGTGTGTCTCCATCTTGACCACAAGGAAAGCAACCAAGACAGTCAAACTCTTTGCTGTTGTCTAAGCATCTTAGATCTCTGGTATCCCCCAATGCACTGATCTAGTAACCCTGTCTAAAGTGAGTGTCAGCTGTTCACTCCTGTCTTGGAGGAAGCCAAGCTGGGGTTAGGGGATCATTGTCTCCCTTCTAAAGGCTCATGGCCCACAGAGGACATGGATCACTGATCCTGGTGCAGGGGCAGCAGGACTTGGGATCTACCACTGCAGGGCCAGTTGCTACAAAGGGTCCCTTTGCTATTTTCTCCTTCCAAGACAATGCTGAAGGTGGGGGATGGGGAGTTGGAGAATAGAGTATTACATAAGTGACACTCCAAAAGAAGTCTCCCTTCCCTGTAACTGTTGGCCTTTCATAGTTAAATGTTCCCCTTGGAATCTGGGTGGTTTTTGTTCTGTTCTGTTTTTTGGTGGCCTGTAAGCTCTAGAGAATACCTGGAGTCTGATAGGGGATGCTCCCTGGAGCTTCTGCCTTTCTAGATGGGACTACCATATTGACCAAGGCAAGATAGCCCCAGAATGGGATAGTGTGCTTCTCCATGGCTTCTCCCTTGGTGGGGGCAGCAAAGAGAGGAACCAGAACTGGCTGGGGAGTCATTAGAGAAGAAATTCAGGACTAGAAGTTTTGGAGGGCATCTAGACCAAGTTCACCTCACTTTACAGATGAGTAAGGTGAAGTCCAGAGAAGGAGGCAAAAGTCAGTGGTGGTGGTGGTGGGGGGGGTTTGTGAGTGACCTAGCAGGGCAGTGAGGTGGCCAGGGGGATCTATGTGCCCATGGCTGTGTCAGCACTCTGGACAGTAACCTGCCCATCTCTGGGGCTGCTGCCTTAGACCCTTCTGTCTTTTTAGCTGTCACCGCGTCCCCTCCCCCCAACCCCACTTTGCTTCTATCTTCTGTGAGGAAGCACATCGGCTCATTGTACAGCCTCCCGCTCCAGCCTCTGCTTGGGGAAATCCCCTCTCTTCAGGGCACTGCTCAGGGTGAAGGTCAGGCTTCTGCCGGACCTCAGGAGGTGTGACTTATGGGCACATGTGTCAGGCCAAGGGATGCTGGGGACGCTGGGAGTCAGCTGGTCCTAGTGGAAAGAGCCTGACCTGAGCATCAGGAGGTTCATGGTTCTGAATTCCAGGCCAATTGTGACCTTGGGAAAGCTATTCCCTTCTTCTGAGTCTTGTTTCCTTGTTGGACTAATACAGATTAGTGATGATGTTTCCTTCTAATCCCAAGATTCTAGGCCTCAGTTTTCCTCTCTGTAAATGGATTTGAGCTTCCACCTCCCAGGGTTATGCAGGAGGAGATGGTAAAACTGACGTGCTGGAGAATTGTGCTCCAGGATGAGGATGATTCACATAATCCACAAGCCAAACCCCCTACATCCTGGGCTGGAGGCTGGCATCAGAATCATGCTGTGCCCTTGACTCACTTGGTGCCAGCTTCTTCAATGAGGAGGTCTGGCACTGGCTTGGCATCCTCTGTCCTTTATTCATTCACTTGCTCCTCATGAGCTGTGTGGGCACCTGGGCCTACTGCAGCAGCCAACTGACAGAGGAAATGAGTGAGTGGAGGAGGGCTTGAGCTGCCTTGTCTTTTACCTCATTTTTCTTTGCCCACTCTCTTCCTCCATCCCCATGGTGCCAGGAAGGTCGTTTTCTGCCTAGTTTTCTGTAGCGGATTTTAGAGTCAGAAGAGGCTTTTATTTTATTGTTTCCAGGTGGTGCCCAGCAGAGAGGAAGAGTGAGGATAGAACTTTATGCCAAGATTAAGGAATCTGAGCCAGTGTTCAGGGGATGCTGCTGCTGGGGCTTCAAATGTTGGCAATGAGGAGGGGTGAGCCTCCTGATCCCCTCTGAGTGGGTATCCTTCTTTCTTTCTTAGCAGCTGGTGGCACAGTGGATAGGCCCTGAAGCTCAAACCCAGCCCCAGACACTGACCGGCTGTGTGACCCTGGGCAAGCCACTTTCCCCTGTTTGCCTTAGTTTGCTCATCTGTAAAATGGGGATAACCACAGCATCGACTTCCCAAGGTTGTTGTGAAGATCAAGTGAGATATACTTGTAAAGTGCTTTGACCAGGACTTGGCACATAGTAGGCATTCTGTAAATGTCACTGTTACTCTCCTCCACCTCCTACTGGGCTGAATACATTGGTCCTTCTCAGAACAAGGGTGAGGAGGCTGTGTGTATGTTCAGAAGTACCTGGATCAAAGTGGGTAGTTAGTGGTAGGACTGAGTCAGAGTAGGCAGGCAGACTTCATGGTTTCCATGACAACCAGGGCAGGGTCAGGCGGCAGGGAGGAGGTCCTGGGTCTGGAGTGGAGGCTAGAGATGTGAAGGGACATTGGCTTCACAACGAGGCGTTTGCTATTTCCTTTGGATACAGCTCTCAGTTTAAAGTATAATTGAGGCAGAGAAGGCGACTGTCTGCCCCACGTAAATTCTATTTATTTAGTTTGTGCCATAGAAATGCCTTTATTTAAAAAAAAATTAAATGTTTCTTTGCAGCTCCAAATTCTCTTCCCCCCCCCGTCTTTTCCCCCTACCCATTGAGAAGGCAATTATTCATATGAAGTCTTGAGAAGCATCTTTCCACCCAGAGTAAACTTTAGAGGGCCCTGAGTAGCTATCCAAAGCCACCTCCCTCTCAGCCTCCCATTGAGGTGGGAATGCCCAAGTCTGAGGGGGTCCTTTAGAGACACATGAGTGAGGGAGCACCAGGCCAGGCACCCCACTTCCCAGCCTCTCTGGGCCTGGATTAGGCTCCATTTTCATCAGGACAACAGACCGTTCATCCCGAGATGGTTCACCCTCTTTCAGGGATATCTGTGTTGCCTGTTCCAAGTGCACAACTAGACCGAGACCCCTCCTCTCAGTTTAACTTCAGAGGCAGCCGTGAATCTGTGTGAAAGATGATCCTAGCCCACTGACTCTGCCCAAGACTGCAGTGGCTACCTCTGTTTGGGCCCTCCCTGTCTCCCACCCAGATGATAATCTAGGTGCTTCCTAACCAAGCCCTGCAGCCAAGCTCCCCTCTTTCCCAGCCTCCCTTCACACAGCTATCCTCATGTTCATGAGACATTTTGCTCATATAACTTCCTGTCTTTAAAAAACCTTAAAAACTGTGCTCTGCAGTTGACCAGATAAAACACAAAACCCTCTGTCTGGCATTCTAGGACCCCCAAAGTCTGGCATCAACATCCCTTCCCATCGTTTACATTCCAGGCCACCTAGACTTGTCACACTTTTCTCATCTTTCCTATTCCAACCTCCATGCCTTTGCCCATGGTGCACCCCTTCCCATACCTGAAATGGACTCCCCTGATCCTGCATCTCAGGGACCATCTAGCGAATGGACCTTTCCCTATTCACCTCTCCCCTTTTCTGCAGTCACACAACTGACTGACTTAGGAAAGTATACAAAGGATCCCACTGCTACACAAAAGCATTTGGTTGAGCTCAAGAGAAACTCTGTTCCAAGGCGTCTCTTGGTCATGTGCCAAGGTCACGTAAGATTCCTCCATAGGCATAAGGACAGGAAGGATGCTTTAACAATTCTCTGATTAGTCATGTCAAAGATGGCAGAACATGCCATTTGGCTAAGCAGGTCTTTGTTACAATCATAGACCCTGGCAGTTTCCCTAAGAAGTCCAAATGGAAGCAGAATTCCTTGGGAGGGGGCAGTGCTCCAGATGCTCCTCTGGCCAGATGATATGGTGCTGTTCCCATCAAACCCACAAGGCTCCAGGGACTCTTATGGCACATCCAGGAGATTTAGAGCCTCCATCTGCCATGTTGGGATGGACAGTTAGGTGGACAGCCCATTGAGGTAGCATGGATGTAGAATGCCCATCTGCTGGACTGGGAGGGGCAGTTGAATGGACAGCCCACTGAGGTAGTGTGGATGTAGAATGTCTGCCCCACTGGAATGGACAGTTGGGTGGACAATCCATTGAGTATATCCAACCACATATGTGGTAATACAACCACATGTCTAGCTTGGAGAGATGATCCATTAGTGGATAATGACTTGGACACAGTTTAATGGGATAGAAATGGACTGGATGAATGTAGTCTGTGCAGGGATTTCAAAGCACTCCTATGGGCCTGACACAAGACCTTGCCTTTTGAATATTAATACTTCCCCAACTTGGGGCAGCTAGGTGATGCAGTGGATGGAGCACCAGTGCAGGAGTCAGAAGGACTTGAGTTCAAATCTCACTTCAGACATCTGGCACTCACTAGCTGTGTGACCTTGGGCAAGTCACTTAACCCCAACTGCCTCATCCTGGGTCCTCTCCAGTCATCCTGGTGAATATCTGGTCACTGGATTCAGATGGCTCTGGAGGAGAAGTGAGGCTGGTGACCTGCACAGTCCTCCCTCACTCAAAACAAAGTCAAGTGCAAGTCATGTCATTATTTCTCTGATGGCATAGTCTTTGGAAATGAAGGATGAACACACACTTCCCCAGTGATGGTGCTTGATGGTAGTGAAGCACAGAACACCAAAGAATGTGACCTGTGAGTCACTCAAGAGGGAAAAGAGAGAAACATGGCAGCTGAGTAGACGGCATGTTGTACCAGTGATGCCTCAGAGTGAGAGGTGACACCCTGGCACCACTGGGGATGTGGAGGACCTCTGACAGAGACAGGACAGAGACTCTTCAGCACATGGGGAAGAGGGGTATTCTGAGCCTGTGGGGGACTTGAGTGTTGGCATGGTCACGTTTGGGCCATTGGCACTGGAGGCTGCACTGGGAGCCTCTACCTGCCTGTGGAGGGGTGGGACCACGCTCTCTCCAGTTCCTTCCAGTTCCATCATTCTGGAATTCTCCCTGGAGCCTGGCCTTTCTCCATTGTCCTTTCTGGGAGGCTAGTCCCTGTTTCTGAGGATGTTGCAATTCCTCAGAGTGTTTTTCTAAGACCCACCTCTGCCCTTAGGGGCCAGTTTGAGGAGGCCCTTGGCAAACCTGTCCTGTTACTTCACAGTCTCACCCATTCCGTGTTGACCAACCCTGGGCTCTAAGTGACAGACATTTGGCTATTCCAGAAAAGCAAGTCCATCCTCAAGGGACAAAGGACAAAGGACCTCCACTTTTGTGGCTACTCTAAAGAATGTGCTGAGGGTAACTCCCCCGATGTGTCATGGAGGGAAGTGTGGTCTTCTGGGAAGCAGCTGGCCTGGAGCCAAGGAACCTGAGTCCTCTCCTTACCTGGCTCCCATCAGGGACTCCTTGTGTGGTCTTGGGCCAGCCCTTTTGTTCAGTGTCCTCATCTGTAAAATGGAGACAACCATCCAAGGAGCACAGCCCTGCTTGAGGGATTATTGTGGGAATCTGCCTGTGAAGTCACAGGCATGAAGGGCTTTGGGGCACCACAAGGGCACCCTGTTTTGGGCTTCCTTCAAAGAGCTGGCTAAGTCAGGTCTTGTGCCATGAGCCTTCCTGCTTCCCTGGGATGCTTTGCCAGATGGAGGCACACATAGGAAGGGAAACCCTGAGCCAGCGGGTGGTGGGCCCTGGTGCTGGATGCCAAGGGACTTGGCACCCCCCCAAAAAAGAGTTCAACCCAGCCCTGGCCACAGACACACATCATCTGGGCTCAGTTTCCCAGACATAGCAAAGTTCTTGACTCCGTACTTAGCATGGACACTTATCCCAGAGTCTATAGGAAGGTCCAGGGATATCAGGCTTAGAGTCAGACCTGAGTTCAAATCCAGCCTCAGCCTCAGCCTCAGCAGTGTTACTCTGAGCAAGTCACTGCTGTCTGCCTCAGTTTCCTCATCTAAAAAGGAGGATAGTCACAACCTTTACTTCCTGAATTTATTGTGAAGATCAGATGAGAATATTTGTATAACTCAAAGTGCTCTATAAATGCTAGCTAAAACTAGTAACATCCTCACTGATTCTCAGTATCCTCATCTGGGTAGTAGGGATGTATAGTCTAACTCCTGGAGCCATGGGGAGGATGGGATGAAACCATACCTGTGACAACACATTGGGAAGGGCCAGAGCTGCTGGAAACAGGCCAGGCTGTTCCTATCTGAACCCAGTCCAGTCCTTGGAGCCCACCTGGGGAGGGGAAGGGGCAACTGCCTAGAGTCTCCACCTATGCAAGGGCTCCAGCACACAGTTTGCTGGGGTGGGGGGGAGAAGAGGGGGAAGAGTCCATGGGGATGGGGGGAGGGTGTCTGGAAAACCTCAGTAGAATCTAGAGGTAGTGGGTGGGCAGGAGGACCAGTGATGGTGGGCAGGGCTGGAAGGGTGGCAATCTCAGGAGGTAGGGCAGCAGTATGTGCCTCTCTTTGCTTTCTCACTGGATTAAAGAGATTCAAGAGAGAAAAGAGGTCTTTGAGGCTCCTCAAGTCAACCTCTAGTCATGGGCTAGGGATTGCTGTTGCTTCTCTCCCACACCTGAGTGAGCTCAGAGCAGAGGGCCCTCCAAGAGTGATGGAGGCAGCCCAGACAGGGCTGGGACCTGTCCAAGTTTCCAAAGCCCCTCCCAGTGAAGAGTCAATCCCTTAGATCTCACCCATGACATCCATGGTGCTGACTGGCTTCACTATAGAGATGACAAGATCTCAGGTCATGGACATGCAAAGAAAGAATTTAATAAATGCCCTTTGACTTGATTTGTAGACTTGGGTTGAATTGTTCTAAGTCTTGGAGCAGATCTTGGAGCAGAGGGAGGCAGGAAAACAGCTCAGGCCTGCTGGTTCTGTCTGCCACTGCCTAGCCATGTTGCTGTTTCTAGCCTTTTGGTCATGAGGAACAGATGAGCGGGGTATGGGGTGGGGAGCCAGACTGAGGGGTCCAGGCCAGAGGCAGGAAGGAAAGGGAGGGAGGCCAGCCTGGACTCCTAGTGCTCACCTCCCAAGGGTGGGGGCTTCTCCATGTGGAGAAAGGGCTAGGATGACAGCAGTTCTTCCATCTGCAGGTTTTCCTTGCGCTTGGAGAGCTCCTTCTCTCTTTCAACTGGGCCATTGTCGCTGACATCCTGCTGGTAAGTTGGCCTGGTCTCTGGAGGCTATGCCTTGGGGCTAGTTCTAGGAGGGAAGTGCAGTCAGTGCCCAGCTGCTGTGAGCTGGATGTGGGTCCTGAGGAGAACTGTGCTCAGGGCTCCTGAGTTCAAACCTGGGCCTTGACTGGAGCAAAACACAGTGGTACAGGTGGGCGAGGAGCTGGAGGAGCAGTGGTGGAACCAGCCACCGCTGGGCAAAGGAGGGAAGGCAAGAGCCCAGGCAGGGTCCTCTCAGATGCTGTGGAGGCCATTCCAGAGCCAACTCTATCTCCTTGCCCATTGGACTTCCTGGAGTGATCCTACTGTCCCACTGGGGCTTCCCCAGGCTGATGTGGGCCCATTTGCCTTGGTCAGCTCATGCATCACTAGTCTGCATCGAGCATTTTCTGGGAGTCACTGGCCTCTGCTGGACAGGGCTAGTTGCCTCTGGCTGGTGGAAGTTCACAGTGTAGCCAGAGCAGGAGCTACTGGAGATCAATACAGGACAGGGCTGGTCCTTTCTACTGTTCATACTGTAACCTTTTGATGACCCTCAGATCAGAGGAGGAGGAAGGAAGAAGTAGGAAATAAATGTGCATTAAGTGCTCACTATTTAGCAGGTACTGTGAGGAGTGCTGGGACACCAATACAAACAAAAAGAAAGACAGCCTGTCCTCAGGGAGCTACCATTTTGCTGGGAGGGAGAAAGGCAGGGGAGGAGGGAATAAGGGAGTCAGTGGCAGGGGTAGAGTGTGAGAAGAACATTCAGGGGGTAGATGATAACACTTTAGGCCTGCTCTGGAACAATTCTAGGACAGTCTAGATTCTAGACTCTAGAACCTCAGAAGGGCCTCTAGTCTAGCTGATTGGGACCTAGAACCTCCACACCATAGCCAGCAGGTCGTCATCCTTTAACATGCCCTGCAGCCTGCAGCCCACTTTGCCCCAGGACAGCTGCCATCTCTAGGGTCTTTGTCCTCACTCCTCCATGATGTGAGTTGTGCATGAGCACTGTGGATGTGTTGGGGGGGAGGGCCAGGTCCTCCCATCTCGAGTCCCCCACCTTTTCAAAAGTCCTTCCCTCTGTGCAGGCCTTTCCCTCAAGCCATACTTTCCCCCTCCCCATGGTTTTCTTTTCAAAGAGTTCCTTATAACTTCCACTTCATCCCTCCACTAAAGAAATCTGCCCACTTTTTGGGCAGCCTTAAAAAGGCTGAATCTGTTTTCTCTCTTCCTGTTCTGGGGAGTTACAAAAATCAATCAATAATTCTCTTTTGTTCAGTCTGAGGCCCCAGGCAGAGAAAAATATCTTTGGTGAATATGTGTATGTTGATGTATGTAAGTGTGGACTGCAGTTTAAGCAAAAATCAGTCTTGCTCAGGCATTTCCCCCTTAGCTGCATTTGTGCAAAGACACACACTAACTGTTATGTCAAGGTGAACTATATTTATCTTAGAAAACCAACTTTAAAACAAAAAGGAAACAGAAATGGAAGCTTAAGAAGTGGAGATTTGGGGAGCTGACCTGCCTGACCCAGAGACGGGGGACATAGTGTGGGCTCAGCCCTTCTAACAGCCCCCAGCAAGTCACACCAAGCTAAGCCCAGAGAAGCCAGCCCTAGGTCAGCAGACAGAGAGACAGGCTGATTTCAGGAAGCTTATACTGTAAGGAGGAAGACACCTTGTCAATAACTATTTAGTAGGTATCTACTGTGCCCTCCAGGAGCTCAGGCTCAAGGGAGAGATGACAGGCCAAGGACCAGATGCAAAGCAGGTGCCTACAGGACAAGGTTCAAGATGATGGAGAAAGGACTTTAGGGCACCTTCAGGTTACAGAATAAACTAGGGGCTTCACAAAGGACTGGAAAAGCAAACTCTTCACCCTTAACCCTTAGGGTCCTGCTTGTATCCTCACCTTTTCCCCACTCAACCCAGGCAGGAGAAATCTTTTGGAGAAAGGGTGAAGGTCTTTATCTTCTTGGATCACTTTTCTGGCTGGTCACATCCTGCTCTTATTGGCTACCTCTGGTCCCACTTGCTGCAGGTGCCCCAAGAACTCTTTTCTACACTCAGAAGGATGCCTGGGGGAAGGGAAGAGGCAGACATGCATTCAGAAAGGCATGGGGCAGCAGCAGGATTTGGGATAGACTGGGAGAGGTGAAGGTCCGCAGTGCTGCTGTACTCTAGGCTTTTTCTTAGAATTGTAGACAGCTCTGGTCTGGTTGCAAAATGACTGAGCAATTCTATGCTGCGTCTTCTCTCAGGATGGCCCCTGGAATGGTCCTGGGAGTGGGGGTGGGGCTCCTTGTCCAGTGGTTTCACAATTCCCCCTCCCCCACCGTTGCAGCAATCTAAGCAGCCATCACCTCCCAGGGACCCTGGGGGCAATGCGCCTTTTTTTTTTTGGAGGACTATCTGACTCTGCATGTAAGAAATGGGAGATTGGTGGAAGACTGTGGAGATCAGCCAAGATCAGCCAGGCTTTTATGAAGAGAGAGAAGCCCAGAGAGGGGAAGGTATCTGAGACTAGAACTCAGTTCTCTGGACAGCCAGACTATACTTCTTTCCAGGAACTAGCCAGACTTTTTCCTTCTCATCCTGCTCAGATCTTGAGGACTGGTCACCATAGGCTGTTTCCAGGAGGAGGGAAGGGTGATGTTTGCTCCGCTTGGCTTGGTGGGAGGGAGCATTGATTGGGAGACACAAAGAGGAAATGTGGAGACTTCCAAAGGCTGAGAATCGTCTGCCCTGGAGGGGCTGAGGTGGCTGGGGGCAGGCCTTCAGGAGAGGCTGTGTGGCCTCCAGTCCCAACGGCACAGACAAGGCTTCTGCGGGGCCCTTCCATTGTTCGTGGGTCCCCCTTCCTATCTGAATTGCATATTCTTTCACCCTGTGTTTCCCTTGTTATTGATGGTCTGACTCCAGACTGCCTTCCAAGGTCCCACTTACAAGAAGCCTCCCCAGATTTACTCTGGTCAAGGATCATACTCCCGTCTCTGCACTCCAAGGAGTGAGCTGTCTTGCACAAGACCCTCATAAACCCCATCTCCAACTGGCCACCCCTCATTGGAAACCATGTTTCTCCAGTGAGATGGAGAGGATCTGCCAGTCTTCTCCAAGCCTCCCCCACCCCCTTCCTGGCTCTGGGCAGAATGTAAAGGAGACAAGAGGACACGCTTTGTCTTGGGGGGGTGTTCAGAGGTGGGGACCACCCCTGGCCACCATTCTGCTTCCTTAAGGACATCTCAGCCTCCGTCAGAGATCTCATTACTTGTAAAGGCTCCACCAGTAAGAGGGTGGTGTTACTGTACTGTTCTTGGAGGGCAAGGAGGCCCCCACTCACAGAAGATAGCAGGGGTCTCTCTGACTTCCCAGGGTGAAGGCCTCTCTCAGGGAGAAGGTTCTCAGCTCCTGCTCTCCAGGAGGACCAAGACTGGTGACTCACTGAACTGGCACGTGGTGAGATGGTCCAGGAGCAGCGAGAGCGGAGGTGGCCCCTTCTCAGTGCCTGGGCTCAGCCCCTCTCCAGGGATGGATTTCTGCTGGCTGCCTTCTCCATCCCAGGGGAGACTTTGTTCTGCCATCTCTTGGCTCAGCAGAGTGGGTTGATATTTCTTATCTGGGGAGGTGGCTGAAACCATTCCTGCCAGGAGCCTGCTTCCATGTGGGGACAATCTCTTCTCCCTCTGAGTTCTTTTGTCCTTGAGGAGAAAGTGGCCTCCACTGGAGCGAGTACCATCCATGCCAGGAACATCAGCTGAGCAGATGCAGAATGCTGGAGTTGCCAAGGGCCTCAGAGGCAGATTCTCCAGTGTGAGCTTTACCCAGGCCCAGCAAAATGAAGTGACTTGTCCTAAGTCCCAGAGTGAGCCAGCAGTAGGAGCAGGGCTGGCTCTGTGCCCCTACATGGGATGTGACCCAGGTGTAGATGGTATGTGTGTGCTTCTATTTTAGGCAGGCTGGCAGGCATACCCAGGAGGAGGGGAGTGTACTGAAGGACAGCTGCTCTGGATTCTACCTTAGCAGGGTAAGCAAGTCCTTGAGAGAACAGGGAAAGGGAAGAGAATCCAAGAGGTTGATGGGGAGCCAGGCTTGTGCCAGGGCTGGAGGGCAAAGCAAGGGGACTTGGAGAAGTCTGGGAGGAGGACCACAGAGACTTTGGACTTGGCTGAGACTCCTGAGGTGGGGCATGGAGCCTCAGAGGAAGCAGCTGATTGTGTTCATTGGCAGGAGAGATTGGGGCAGTGGCAGGGATCATGGGCCCTTCTCTGGAGTGTGATAGGGCTCGTCACCAAACCCCTCAGGCTCAGTCCTCTTGCTCTGAGGGAGTGGAACAGGGAAACCTGAAGGGCCTGAAGTCTCAGGACAGAAATTGAGGCCCTGAGGATAGAGGAGGGTTTTCCTTATTAATACTGATTAAACACAGGCTTCAGAAGGGAAAGGCAGAAATGGAGAGCTAGGGAGAAAGCTGCCCATGTGTCCATTAGGGCCATTATCACTAAATGTCCAGGAGGAAGAACAGATAGGGGGGCTGATTTTCAGCAAGAGTAGAAGCAGAGACACCCTGATGTTTGTCCCCAAATGCATAGAGAAGGCAAAGTGAACAGTGAAGCAGAACACCAGTTAGCATTTCTGCAGTGTTTTAGCATCTCGAAAAGATTCTCTCTTGGATTCTGGCAGGAAGGTGTTCTTATCCCCATTTTACAGATGAGGAAATGGAAATTGAGAGGGGTGAGGTGGTTTGGCCTTTGATTGCACAATTCATAGGTAACTGAGGCAGGATTTGAACTCAGGTCTTCTAGACTAAGTCTAGCCTTCTGGCAACAGAGGATTTTGAATGGAAGAGAAATAGAGTCACGGTATTGGATTAGGAATGGGGGTGGGGTAGACCAACAATGGACCAAAAGGCCCTTTGTAGAAGCAGCAAGAGATCAAGACCATTTCAATTCTATCATGCTAAGAACTTGAACCCAGTTCTAAGAACTTTTAAGTGACTTGATAAAACAAGATAGAAATACGCTTGACCAGGACCCGGAGGTTCCCTCAAGATTTCCATCCCCCCAAACTACATCCTGGCATGTGGCTGAACCCATGGCCTGGGCTGTCTTAAACAATGAGTGAGATGGAGTCATAGAGTACAAGCTTGTGACATCTCCTAATGTCAGGAAACTGGAAGATGGAGCCGCCTTGTTGGATGGCAGACTCATGATCCCCAGTGGTCTTGGTAAGCTGAGATAATGGTCTGAATCTATAATTAAATGAAATTTCATAGACTTTTTAAAAAGACCTATACATGAATTCAAAAATCATGTACTCCATATTTTTGGAGAGTGAAGAATGGCTGGACACATGAGAAGGTCTGGCCATCATCCAGGAGCAGAGCTCTATTTGGGAACCCAATGAGACAGCTAAGAAAGTCAGAGCTCTCTTAGGTCCTGTTCTGGAATCAGTGTCTGGAGAGGGGGGAACATGTACACTGTCCAGGGTTCTCATTCACACCTCAGAGTGCCAGGTCAGACCTAGAAGTCATGTATGAGTACCAGAATTACTCAATTTTCGTGGGTTCCCTTATGATAACTATGTCCCCTGGGAAGATGCCCAGTACAGCACATAGAACAAACACCCAAGAGAGGATAGGCCCGCCAGGACACAGGGTTGGGAGCTCCGGAGATTGGGAGGCTGACAAGGCTAAGAAGGAAGATTGATCTTGGGGTAGAGTTTTCACGTTGTCAGTAGGTGTTTTGGAGACTGCTCAGAGAAAACTTGGCCTCTGGTGTTTGATTCTGTCGCTCAGTACAGTTCTTATACCAGTAAGAAAGGTTAACTTAGATCCAGCTTAGAAAGAAGCGCAATGCTCCCTAGAACGTAAATCCATTTTAAGAGACTTTGATGGACATGCATTGTCACATATGTTCATCTTCATTAGATGGCTAAACATTTTTTTCTCAACTTAGTCAACTCTTAACATTTGCATGTTGTGAAAAGCTGACGGTCATTGTGGAGAAAATATTAGCTCTGATTTACATGTCACAAGGCACTGCTCCCCAGGTAGCCCTCCCAAGAGTCGGGGATAGCTAGGCACACAGACCTATGCTTTTGCAAGGGGGAATCTCCTCTGGAGGGTCAGGCACTGAAGTCATGCCCTTCCCAATCCTGGAACCTTACCCAGGCCCAATTCTCCTTCTCCTAGTAACTAATTTGGCCCAGAAACACCAGGCTTGTGGTCAAGGTAACAAAAGACCTGTCATTCTCTTCAAAGGCCCCTGGAGGATGCTGCTTCTGCCTGGGTCCCATAACTTGCTCTGTGTGTTTCTTGCAGCATCTCCAATTGTAGCTTTGATCTTATGGTCCTTGCCCTGGTCAGGCCACATCTGGAGAAAGCTCAGGGGCACATCTTAAGAAGGTCATTCTGCACTGAAATATGTCCAGAGGAGAATGCACTAGATGCTAAAAGGGCTCAAAGCTCCATGTGGAGTTGGTGAAGGAGCTAAGGCAGTTTTATCCAGAGAGGAGAAGCTTCATGGAGGCATGCTAACTGTCTTTGATTATTTGAAGGGCAGTTACTTGGAAGAAGGATCAGCCTTGTAGTGTTTGGCCCTGGAAGGCTGAGCCAGGAGCAATGGGGGAAGTGGTAGAGGCCATCTGAGGCTTCTGGTAAGGAAAATTTCTCCATAATCCAGTGGCTTCCCAAGGGGGAGCAGGCTGCCTTAGGTAGGGGTGGGAGCAGGGATGAACTCCTCTCAAGGCAAGTTGTCACCAGTGCCATCAAGGCATCCTGGGCATTTCTGGCATCTTAAGGATGACAAAACGGGTTACACAATCATCTTATCTGAACCTTATAACTGCCTTGGAAGTACTCTGGGCACCATTATTCCTGTTTTACCAGTGAGGAAACTGAAGCTCAAAGTGGTTTATCCAGGGCCATAGAGCCCCTGAGGCAGTCAGGGAGTCAAGTTGGTAACCACTGATTGAGCAGGTTGTAAAAGGCCATCTTACTCTGGTTTGGCTTTGACTTGGTGACCTCCATGGCTCCTTCTAACATGGAGACTCCAGGATACAATGTAAGTAGAGATTCAAATCTTCTGGATGAAATTCCAAACTTGGCTAATAATTACCAAACTCATCTTGGCTTTCACCATGGCTGATGATGGTACATGACAGAAGAAGCAGAAATGGTCTGCATATTTTAGCACAAAATTAACACCACTAACAACTTGACATTATTTTAGCACTAAATTAGCATGATTAACAACTTGGAGCTATTAGCATCTGAACTGTGCAGTTGACACCTCCTTGCTATGCAGAGTTAATGATCCTGTCCTTTCCATTTGTCCTGTGCTACTTGTTGGCATTAGATACACATCTGGGCTGTATTTCCACCAGTACACAAACTCACGGGCACTTTGTGCTTTGTAGGACACAGGATCACAGAGAGGGAGGACACAGACTCACAGGATCCTAGGAACAGGGGATCATAAAAGCACACGGTCCTAGACTAGAAAACCATGGGATGATGTAAACCTAAACCATTGGATGATGTAAACCTAAGACCATAGGATGACAGGACCATATGATCCTAGAACCATAGAGTGATAGAATGATGGGACTATGGAGCTAGATCCTCAGGGTCATTCTATGACTCTATGGTTCTATAGTTCTAGAATGTTAGAGCTGGAAGGGCCATTACAAAACTCCTATAGCCCCTTCATTTCATAGACGAGGACACTGCAGTCTAACAAGATAACTTGCCCAAAGTCATCAGAAAATTAGAAGCAGGCATAGACAAGGCAAGTGATTTCTCCAGGGCCAATGGTGAGTTTGTGGCAGAGCAAGAATGACATGCTGACCCTCCAAGGGCATGGGAAACATGGATATTGAAGAGAAGAGAGGAGAGGGATTTTTGAGGATAGGTGAAAAGAACCTGACATGCTTCCTGTCCTCAGGAATTTGGGGGTGGGGTGGGGAGAGGAACTAGACCTGTGATTTCATTGTTGAACTCCCTCTGCCATGGTAGGTTGGCCCTGTCCCTCCAGTTTGTAGGTTTAGAGAGCTGTCCATGGTGCTGAGTCCTACAACCAGGTTGTGTCAGATGTCCTAAACCCAGGCCCTTGTGACTCTCAGATCTGGCCAATGTGTAGGATGAGCAGATTCCTCCTCATCCCCTTAAATTAGGATGAGCAGATAAGCTTGAATGCAAGTGAAGTGGTGTCTGGGCCTGATTGATTGTCAGACAGATGAAACCTGGGTATTGGATCCTGGGATTCCCAGCAGGGTGAGAGTGAGAGGAAGGTTTTGATTTTGGTTAGGTTAGCAACATTAGCGCCAGCATCACTAGCAGCCACAGCTGCCAGAGATCTAGAGGAAAATGAAGGCAATATCTGAACTATGTAAGGTCTCAAAGCATCCCTTGTTTGAAGAGAGAACACAGACTTCCACCCTTACTGCCTTTCTGCTCTTCCACAGAAGGGCCAGTGCATGTCTCCTTGAAGTCCTTCCCCTCCCAAGGAATGGGGTTCTGCAATGCTCTGGTTGGGATCCATGAATTGGTCTCAGGCAGGAAGGAGGCAGGGACATAACATGAAGGAGGCAGAAATCATTCTCGTAGGGCAATTTGGAACTATATCCAAAAGGTTAGAAAACTGTGCATACCCTTTGACCTAGCAATACATATCACTGATAGGTTTTTATCCTAAAGAGAGTTTTTATTTAAAAAAAGGAAGGGAAAAGAACCTACATGTACAAAAATAATTATAGCAGCTCTTTTTGTGGTGGCAAAAATTGGAAACTGAAGGGATACCCGTCAATTGGGGAATGGCTGAACAAGTTATAAGATGTGATTGGAATGCTATTGTGCTTTAAGAAATGATGAGAAGGATGAAAAACCTGGAGATATGAACTGATACAAAGTGAAGGGAGAAGAACCAGGAGAACATTTTACATAGTAGCAACAATATTGTGCAAAGATCAACTGTGAGTGACTTGGCTCTTCTCAGTAGTACAATGACCCAAGACAATCCCCAAGGACTCATGAGGAAGGATGCTCTCTGCCTCCAGAGACAGAACAGATGAACATGAATGCAGATCGAAGCAGACCTTTTTTTCTTTCCTTATTTTCTTTCTTTTTTGTCTGTTTTCTTTCATAGCATGACTAATGTGAAAATGTTTTGCATGTCTGCCATGTGTAACCTATATCAAATTGCTTGCCTTCTCAATAACAGGGTGTGGGAGAGAGGGAGGGAAAGAATTTGGAATTTGAAATTAAAAAAAAAACAAATGTTAAAAACAATTACACATAACTGGAAAAAACAAAATATTTGAAACAAATTTAAAAAAGAAAAGAAAAGAAAATCACTGTCCTGGACAGACTCTGAGGGAAGGGCTTTGAGTCTCTGCTGTGCGAGGATCACAGAACAAAGGACCGAAGACAGCTGTCATTAAAAGAAGGGATTAGGCTTATTCTGCTGCCCCCAGAGGACAGAATCAGGAGCAGTGGAAGGAAAGACTTTGGTGGACATCAGGACAGCTTCCTACAATCAAAGCTATCTAGAATTGGCATGGGCTTCTCTTCAGGAGGGAGTGAGCTCTCCTTACTGGAGTCTGCAAGCAGGAATGGTGCTGAAGTGACTCTCATTCAGTTACAGATTGGACTAGTCACCACCGAGGTCCCTTCAAATGCTAAGATTCATCTAAATCACTTGACCTCTGCCTCAGTTTCCCCATTTGGCACACCTACCTCACCATGTTGTTGGAGTTGTTTTTGTAAACTTGTTAGAGAATGCTGAGTTCCTAATAATTATCCTTTTAGAAGGGGGCAAAGTGACCAAGGAAAGGTTATGTCACTTCTGGGGCAAAGAAGTAAAATTCTCTTTTCTTCAGAGACCCCATGTATCTTCACAAGATGCCATCCTCTCCAAAGCCAAGTCACCAAACTCTCCCATCTGTGCTGACTCACACCTGGCCAGTGAATGAGGACAGTCTCTGGTCTAGTGCCCTACCTGGTGCCAGAAGCCCAGTCCAGCTGTGGCCAAAGCACTCTGCACTTAGCAGTCAGATCCTAGGAGAAAGCCTAGGAGATATCCCTGAGGAAACTGAGGTCCAGGCAAGTGGAGTGACTTTGTCAAGAGTCGGGCAGAAAGGAAATGCTGAAGGTGGGCTTTGAAGTCTGGGCCTCCTGCTGGTCTCTCTCTAGACCCAAACGTGGACCTCCAGCTCCTGGTGGGAGGTTTGGGCCTTGGATCCACTTGCAGAAAGAGGCTGACTGGATCCTTTCAGATCAGAGGATTCACAGGGTGCTATGTTGGACTCTAGGTCTACCTCTAGAATTTCCTAAGTCACTCCATTTCCTTTGGCCTCAGTTTCCTAACCTGTAAAATGAAGATGTTAGGACGCATTGCCTCTGAAGTCCCTTACTTCTAGATCTGTGGTCCTCGGATTCTTGTATCAGGCAGGAGGCTCGACTGGAAGGATGGCCTCTGTAGCTCTCTTGTCCAGCACCGAGCCCCTGTCATTCTCCCTAATTATCACATATGTGGATGTGCTTCCTCCCCCGTTCCTTCTTGGCATCATGGGGGAAGGGAGAACAAGGCTTTCAAAGCAGCAGCAGATCTCTGTCTTAGGAAACAGTGTGTGTGACTCTGTGGAAACAGAGCATCTTGGTGTTCCTAAAATCATCTGTTTTGGAGTGCTCGTGATGTGTAGAGTGGTGTGAAATATGCGTACAGAACACACCGTACCCATTGGGCACAGCCCCGCCTGGTACACACCTTCCTACAACTCCGTACTTCCATTATCTCTATCTAAAAGACTTCCTTCCCCTCAACAACAAGATTCTGTTTTCAAAACCCACATAATTATCCATAACGTGTTTCCATTCTCCAGACATCAATGCACACCTTGTTTCTTCAACCTGTTATTTCAGGGATGTGTAATTAGCACTCATTCCATCTGCTGGCGACAGGGGAATGTGAAGTCTGCTGGCGGTGTCTGATATGGAGATACTTCTTACCCTTTCCTGTGGAGCTGAGCCCCAGGAGATGTGTGTGCCACAGCTCAGGAATCCAGTGGGTGGGGAAGCCGCCCACCCCTGTGTTTCAGAGAAGATGGACCTCCCACACACATGAGCATAAGCTTTGGGCATGCAGCCTCTGGGAAGATACTTTTCATCAAATAGCATCCTGGGACCTACTGGGCCCTAAGCAGGGCCTTTTGACATGGAAGGAGATGAGCTGGCAGGACCTTCCCTTCTGAGGGAGATTTCGGTCATCCCCAGGCAGGAAGGTGAAAGGATTAACACTGCAGCTTCAGGCAAACCCCTCTTCTTTGGAGTGGGATGAGTCTGGAGCCTGGGCTAAGAAACGTAAGGTTGTGGATTAGGACCTGTAAGTCAGCCACAGACTGACCCCAATTTTGGATGCAGACTGACACCCCAGAGCCATTTAGCCACCTCATCAATGTGTGCTATAAGGAGCATGGAAGGCTCAGTACAGCCCATACCCATAGCTGAGGGACAGCTCATGCTCACTTGCTGCTTGCTGGACTGGGTTCAGGCTCAGGGCACTCCTCCCTGTGGGCTGGGAAAATGGTTTGTTGTGTACTTGGCTTCTCATCTCAGGAAATGGGGCTAACCTTCCCCTCCCCCTTCAGACAAGGCAGGATCTTCTCCAAACTTGTGTACCTTGTGTGTCTTGTCACTGACCCCACCATTTAAGGCATGCCATTGCCTTCTTGGGATAATTCTTCCCCCTTCTCTTTCTGCATTCCAGCCTCCACCCCTAGGTTTTGTTGCTAGGTAGAGACATGATGGATGGAGCTTGTGGGAAGCACCTGGTACCAAGAGATTGCAGTGAGTTCCATGGGTCTTGCTCAGGAAATTAGCCATTTGAGGTTTAAATTTTAGCCTTCTCAATAGGGACAGAGTAAGTCTTTCCATCCATTGAATAGGGGATAGTAGATTCAAAGAAGTCTACTTTATCAAAGGGGTTGGTGGGATTCTCTAGAGCAGAGGATGGGCAGACCCAGCTGGGAGACAGGTCTTCTGCTGCATTAAGAGAGCAAAGTCCAGTACAGCAAAAGGAGGACTTAGGGGCCAAGGGAACAGCTTTGATTGTTTGATTATTGGGAAGTCAAGGCTGCTGGTACCTCTGCCATGACATCCATCCTCCAGCATTGCACATTTTTCTTGAACTGGAGCCCATCAATCCCCAGGGTGCTGTAGATAGATTTCCAGGGGGGGGTGGGAAATTGCATCTTCATATTAGCATAATTGACTTTCTTTTCAATCCCGTGCATTCTATGTAATATATTTAACAATATGATTGTGAGAAGTCCCTGGGCTTTTGCCAGACACCATAGGGCCATGTTCTCTAGGAGCTTCTGGGTGGGGTCAGCACATGAGGGACAATGTGAAGACAGAATGGATGAGACTTGGCAGAATGGGGAGCAGTGTGAGAATGAGTAGGGAAATTGTCTCCAAGGTCATGAACCTTCATGACTAGGACAAAGGTGACGTCCTTGACAAAAGCAGGAGACTGGAAGCAGGGCTGGGAGGAGAAATGACTTGATATTTGAAATGGCTCTGAGACATCTGACGGGTGGTTAGAGATTGGGGAGCTGTAGTTTGTGATAGAGATGAAGGCAGGACATAGAGATCTGGGAAGTATAAGCATCAGGAAGATAGATGAATCCATGGGAACTGATGAGATTACCCAGAGAAAGAGAAGGTGACCCAGGGCAGAACCTGGGGTGAGTGGGACCCATAGGTGAGAGGCAGGGTATGAGTGATGATCCAGCAAAGGAGACAGAGATGGAGTGATCAGACAAGCAGACTATGTGGGGCTGAGTCAGGTGTAAGAAGACTAAAGAGGGAGGCGAGGTCAGGTGTCTGAATGCCAAACAGAGGATCTTGTATTTGATGCTGGAGATGAGAGGGAGCTCCTGGAGTGTATTGAGTAAGGTGGGGGCATGCGGTCAGCTTTAGGAAGGGTGGCTGAGTGGAGGAAGGGGGAGAGACCCAAGGCAGCAGATCCCCCTCCCCAGCAGCTACTGCCATAGTCTAGGTGTGAGGGAAGCGGGGTCTGCACCAGGGTTGGAGCAGGCTCAGAGAAGAGAAGGGGGTGTAGGGGGGAGGTGTTTCCAAGGTAAATGAGACAGGCCTTGGCAACAGATTGGATCTAGGAATGAGAGACAGGGAGGACTTGAGGATGGCACCTAGGTTGTGAGCCTGGGAGATAGGGAGGATGATGGTGCCCTTGAAAGTCATGGGGAAATTCAGAAGAGGGGAGGCCTTGAGGTAAGGAAGGTGAGGTGTTCCATTCTGGACATGCTGACCATCCAGTGTGAGATATTCAACATGTGGTTGGAGATTCAAGGGCTAGGGTTGGCTAAGTAGATTTGGGAATCATCAGGATGGAGATGAGGCATCAAGATGGGGCAGTGGATAGAGCATTGGACCTGGAATCTGGAAGACTCCTCTTCCTGAGTTCCAGTCTGGCTTCAGATACTTCCTAGCAGGTGACCCTGGGCAAGGCACTGTTTGCCTCAGTTTCCTCATCTGTACAATGGGCTGGAGAAGGACATGGTTAAACAGCTCCAGTATCTTGGCCAATAAAACCACAAATGGGGTCATGGAGAGTCAGACACACCTGAAACAAGTGAATCACAACAGTACGTTAATGAGAACCGAATCCTTCGGAGCCGATGACATCACCAAATGAGAGTGCACAGAGGGAAGAGGCCCTTTGAGTCCCAGCTAAGATCCCCCTCCAGTAGGAAAGCTTCCCCAAGCCCCTTGTTTCAGCACCTTCCCTCAGTTCACATTTTCCTGTCTACCTTGAGATGACCGGTTTTGTCTTTGCTTGTTTGCATATTATCTCTGTCACCAAACTCTAAGGTCCTTGAGGGCAGGGACTGGCTTTTGCCTTTTTGTGTCCCTGGCACTTAGCTGGATGCCTGGCACATAGTAAGTGTTTAATAAATGTTTATTGATTGACTGATCCTCCGGGGACAGCCACAGTTGGCAGGTATAGCTCAGAGGAGAGTCCAACAAAGGGAGGCAGAGAAGGAGTGGTCAGAGAGGAAGGAGAAGAACCAGGAGGAGTTGGGAATGTCAGGGAGGAGAAAGTCCTCCCTGGGATGTCAGGAGACCGGCACTGTCCAAGGCCTCAGAGAGGCTTAGGAGGAGTGAGACTAAGCAGAAAAGCCCCACCTCTCAACTCGTTGGTTGTTTCTGAACCAGGGGGAACATCACTCCTGACTTTTCATTTCTCTCAGTCCCTTCACTAAGTAGGTGATTGAGGCTGGGGGAGGGGAGAAATGGGGACAGAGACTCTGGGTTTATTTTCCTTCTGACCAGAAGGAGGCCAAACTCTTGGTGAGGGTGGGAGGGGGTGACTCAGTCAAGCCTCTAACTTTGCTCCAGGTCATCACATGGGCCAGCACCCTGGCTGCTGCTCTCCAGCCTTCCTTCCCTGACCCCCAGATCACCTTCCCCTTCCTCTCTATCCCAACCACTCTTAGCATCTCTCCCTTCCAAGAATCCACCATGACCCCCAATCACCATCAGGTCATACCAGCTTCCTTCACTAGACTTCAAGGTGTCCCATCAATCTGGTCCCACACTGTGATGGCCCCATCAGTCAGATCGCTCCCTGGCATTCAGTCACTGGTCCAGAGTGTCCATGTTCTGCCATGTTCATCCTCACCCTGACACACAGACCCCTCAGTTATTCAGGACTGGGCTTTTATTCTTCATCCATCAAAATCCTGCTTGTCAGGAGAGTACCCAGCCCTCTCACCATCTTCTATGCCTCCAGGTGTAGGCAGCCTTGTAGCTCATATGTGGCCATGCTAGGACAGGTGGGTACTGACTTCCTGGTGGGGGAAGGTAGGGGAGCTGGGGATGACTTTTCTGATGCCCATAATGAGTCTGGCTTTTCTCTCCTCTGTCTTGCAGTCTGTGGTTATGCCCAGCCGGCGAGCGACTGCAGAGGCTTTGCAGATCACTGTGGGTCACATCTTGGGAGATGCTGGCAGCCCCTACCTCACTGGACTAGTAAGGACTTGGGAAGGGCTAGGAATGAAGAAAATGGTGCTTTCCTTCCCTGAGCCTAGACCACCTATGTCAGAGAGTGTCTGAATTGGAAAGTCTCTCAGGGGCATCCCATTCAGCCCACATTGTACCCCATAATCTCCTCTGGAACACCTCTAATAAGTGGTCGTTTATTCTCCTCCCACCAAACAGGCAACCAGCATTCCAGGACAGCTTTCAGCAAGAGGGAGGTCATCCTGCTCTCTTCTCTCAACATTCCTCTTTGAAGCTCCCCCTATCCCCTTTTTTGTGACTCCCACCTCTGCCTTTGGGGGCCAAGGGGAACAAGCCTGGTCCCTCTTCCAGATGTAGCCTTTCAAACATCAATTCTGACACTTACTAGCAAGAGGCTGAGAATGTGGGGATGACTGGCACTTCAATCTTTGGGAAATGGGGAAAGGAATTCAGGGCAGAGCTGGAGGTGAAAAGTCATGACCAGCTCCAATTTTGGCAGCCAAGCAGAGGGTGGATTGGACTGGGGAGAAATGAGTTGGGGCTGCCAACCAGGAGGTTACTGCTACAGTCCAGCAGGAGTGAGGAAAGTCTGCACTGGCTGGTGACTGGGGGATGGAGAGAAGAGGTGACAGAGAGGTAACAGAGAGGTAGAAAGGCCTTGATGTGACATCGCTTCCCCAATCAGATGTATAAGAAGGAATCAGACATGACAATGAGGTTGTGAGTGACCAAAAGTACAGAGGTGCCTTCAATAGTAGGAGGAAAATTGGTGAGTAGGGAAGGTTTGGGGGAAAGCTGATGAGTTCTGTTTCAGACATGTTGAGTATGAGATACCTATGGGACATTTTAGACACATTCAAAAGGCATTTGAAGCTCAGGTGAGAAACTCAGGCTGTCTTTACAGATCTAGGAATCTTCTGCTTGCAGATGCACCCAAGGGAGCTGAAGAGATCACCCAAAGAAAGAGTAGAGGGGAAAAAGAGAAGGGGGCCCAAGGCAAAGCCCTGGGGGATACCTGTGGCTGATGGGTGTAACCTGGATAAAGATCATGAGAGAAAGTCAAGAAGCAGTGATCACAGAGAGAACTGGACAGAGCAGAGTCATGAACCCAGCAAGAGGAAGCCATCGAGGTCTCTCTATACAAACTCCATTTTTCATCCTCCTTGGAATCACTCTCCTTTCTGTCCAAAGTCATTCTTATGAGTTTACCATCACCTCTAGAGAGACTTCTCTTTCAGAATTTTAGTCCATGAGGTTCAACCCATCCTCACCTCTAAAATTTGTTTTCCCCACATCTAGAGGACAGATTAGGCTGTTTCCGGCTTTCCTCACCTCTCACCTAGATTCGAGGGAGGAGGGATCACTTTCTCCCATCCAGGATTCCCATCCCTTCAGTCCTAACCATCTTTGCCTCCCCAGATATGAGAATCAGATGGGGGGGAGAGAAAGAGAGGGAGAGAGAGAAAGGGAGAGAGAGAGAGAGGGAGGGAGAGAGAGAGAGAGAGAGAGAGAGAGAGAGAGAGAGAGAGAGAGAGAGAGAGAGAGAGAAACTCCAGCATGTTTATGTGTGGATATTCAAACCTAGATAGCAGCCACTTGGCTGTGACCAAAATATCAGTATTGCCCTTTCTGGAAGATGCTACAGAAGTCATCCTGCTTTCCCACTGATGGAACCTGTCAGTCTTGTTTTTGAAATGCTTGTGGATGTTTCCACTCCACCCCCAAAGCTCCTTCTTAAAACTTTAGACTTTCTTCTGAATGTTACAGTCACACCACACTTCTCTCTCTCCAGGTCAATCTTCTATTTATTATTTGCCACTTTTGGGGCCAATTCAGTCACTGGCTGCCTGCTTGCTTGTTCTCTCCTGCCTCTCCTTCCCAGCTGCATTCCCCTTGTGTCCCTCTCTTCAAGAAGGTTCTCAGTCACCCTTCTAAATCCTTTCTCCTGCTTCTCCGCTCTTCTCTGGGAGTGACTAGAAGTAGCCTTTGAGTGGGAGATGATTCTCTTTCAAATTGTCCTAATTGTCTCTAGAAATTCATTCTTTACAAGAACAATCCCCTTCAGACCTCCTTCACAATTTCCTTCTCCTTATTCAAACACGGTTCTCTTCTCTTGCTCCTTTCCCTCCAACCTTTCCCCACGAAAGGAGGGGGCTACTTTGAAGAGAGTTCAACAGGTCTGAAGCTTTTGAGATGTGCCCTCAAGCAGCATCTGAAGCCAGAAGCCTCTGGTCTGCTGGGGCCAGACCTTCTTTGCATGCGGTCACCTCAAATTCAGTCCAAAGTTAGCGGCAGACTTTGTCTAAGATAAACTGCCAGCATGGGACTGATAGTCCAACGGTACTGGACAGGGACCTTGGAGAGCACTTGAAAAGGGAGTCAGTAGAGCCCCTCAAACTCCTGAAACCCTATGTTGAGCTGATCTGGGTGAGAAAATCTCATTTTCCACAAAAGGTAAACCAGAGACTTTTTACATGATGTCTGTTTGCTTGAAGAAAAGTAATTTGTACAGGATTTCTTTTTTTTTATTTTATTTTATTTTATTTTATTTTTTTCTTTTTGAATACATTTATTTAACTTTTTACATTCATTTTCACAAGATTTTGGGTTCCAAAATTTTCTCCCCATTTGTCCCCTCCCCCCTCCCCAATACACTGGACATTCTAATTACCCATATCACCAATCTGCCCTCTCTTCTATCATCCCTCCCTTCCCTTACCCCATCTTCTCTTTTGTCCTGTAGCGCTAGATAACTTTCTATCAGGATTTCTTTAAGTAGCAAATTCCTCCAGGGTACTGAGTATCCCAAATAATTGCCCAGAGATCTCTTTTTACCCATCTTTTCAAGAACAAGTGAGGTGACTCATGCATAGATGACCCCCACGTGCCTAACCCTGCTAGGTCTTGGGGCAGAGACAAGATAAGGTGGTCACATTCCTCTACCATCCCTGGGGAGATGGCACCCACTCCTGAAATGTGCCACAGGGGAAGGCAGCTTGTGAGCAGGGTCCAAGAGCTATAGAATTTCAGGAAGAAGAGGCATCTCCTGCAGGAAGCCTTCCCTGATCTCTCCCTTGGTCTGCCAGTGCTCCCTCCCCCAAGTTATCACATGCACATTAATCTGTGTGCCTGATTTTTGCCCTGGTCTTTGCCTCCCAATACTCAGCATAGTGTCCAGGCCATTCTGTAGCAAGGGACTAATAAAGGTTTGTTGAGTTGTGTTTATTTGATGGGACCAGAATCACCAGGAAAGGCTTGGGGAGATTCCCTGAAGGACAGTTACAACAGCAGGTGACCTAGGGGAAGGGGCAGGGTATGACTGGTGCAGTCAGAGGGAAGAGGAGGATCATGGTCCAGGTAAAGAGACTGACCCTCAGACCCTGCCAGGGGCCTGCAGAGTCCCCAGTCAGGCTTCCTCAGCCTCTCCTTCTCTCTGGGCAGGTGGCCAGTGCCCTTCAAGCAGCCCACGTGGACTCCCTCCTGTGGCTTTTCCGAAGTCTGCAATACAGCTTCTTCATCTGCATCTTCGTCGACGTACTGGGGGGTGCCTGCTTCCTGGTGACTGCATTCCACATGGAGCATGACCTGCCTCCAACCCCAGGTCATTCATTTGCCTATCTTCCTTTCTTGGTTATGAACTGTCCTGGCCTCATAATTCATAAGCACAAAGGTCTGGTGCTAGAAGGTGTCTTAGAGATCATCCAGCCCACCCTCTCATTTTACAAAGAAGGAAACTGAGGAAGGCCAGAAAAGAGAAGAAACTCACTCATGGTCACCTCAGAACCTAGATTTCTGCCCCCATGTTCCGTGCTCTCATACTGCCCCTTGGGCTCTCTCTGGGTCCTGGCCGTAGGTTGACCTGTTGACCCACACAGGTAGGGGGAGGATGACTGAGCTTATTGCTACCAACTGGTGTTCATCCCCCACAGTCCCTGCCTCCCTTAATGAGAATGTGGGTGCCTGCCATATGCAGCGATTGGCTACCTACTCCCCACACTGATGTTTATCTCTCTGTTCCCACAGCCATCGAAGAGTCCTAGGAGCGCAGAGGATGAAAGTCTCGCCCTCCTGGGTCTGGGTCTCCCAGGAGTGAGCAGCCTCCTCCTGCACTTTTCTCTGACCCTGCCCTCTGGCTGTCTCCTGCTACCTTGACCTGGGCCTGGGCCCTGAGAAACCTAGAGTCAGGAGGAACATCAGCAGTATTGACCGGGGCGCTGCCCTTGGTGCTGGCTTTGGAACTGGCTGCCTCAGGGAATTGAGCTGTTGGTCCTCTGACTCCAGGCTGACTGTTCCAGGGCCTTTCTTGAAGGCAGGGAAAGGGGGATGAGGGGAAGGCTGGGAAGAGTTGTTGGCCTGGGGGCAGATACCTTGTCAGGATCTGTCTTGGCTTTGGGAAACTACAGAGTATGTGGCTCTTGGGGACTGAGAAACTGGTAACAGAGAGGTAATAAAAATGCACTGTGGCTTCTGTTGTGAGCAGGCCTCCCTAGGGGCATCAGAAGAAAAACCTGGGCGTGCAGGGACATGCCAATTGTGGGCGCGGTTAGGCGACTCTCAGACTTTGCTTGCTTGGCTCATAAGCCGCATGTCAGCCTCCAGCAGCCCCTGGGAGGAGGTGGGAACCACGTACTTGGGAAGGGGCTGCTGTGGGGCAGGAGAATGGATGAGCAACCTCTGGTCTGACTCAAAGGGAGCTCAGGGAAGTGGGGGAAGCTGCTTGTGTTCCACATGGGTCTTAGGGCTCTTTGACCCATCAGGAAACATCAGGGATTCATGGAAAGCCACACCTCTGGCCTGTCCCTCATCTCCAGCTGGGTCTAGAGCCCTCCTTTCACACAGAAAGCTCCCCCAAAGTGCTCCAGGCTTCTGCTTGAGGCAGTGGATGAGGGCTACTTAGCAGCTCTCCTCTCACCCCTGCTGCCTTGATTTCCTCAAAGGCTCTGATCAAAGCTTCTATAAGAAGCTCTCCCTTGGTCCTCCCAGCTGTTGGAGCCTTCTTCTGAGGTTAGCTTCCATCTACTCTGTCTCTGTCTTAGTTATGATAATTAACCATGATAACTGGTACTTTTAGGTTTGCAAAGTGCTTTTCAAATGTCATCTCCTTTTATCCTGACAACAGCTGTGGGAGGTAGGGGCTGAAATCATTCCCTTTTTTATAGATGAACAAATGGAGGGAGAAAGGGGTTAAGTGACTTTTCCAGGACCACTTGGTTCCAGCGCGATCCAATGGAGCACCTGGTTGCTTCATCTTATGTGTGACTATTTGTTTCTGTATTATCTCCCCCATTAAACCACAAGTTTCTGGAGGGAAGCCTCTGTTTTACACCATTCTTTTCTCCTGAGCATAATTCCATACCTGGCACATAGGCTTTTAGTGATTGCTTCTTCAAAGGCAGAGAAGAGGGCGTGCATTCCTGGAAGGGGGCCAGCTTGGACAAATGCACAGAGCTAGCATATGGGATATAATCCAAGGAGCATCCAGCCACTCATCTTGGCTGGAGTCCAGAGAGCAGACACATGAAGTGAACAGGAAGCCAGGAGCTTTGACTGGTACCAGCTACCAGCCTGGATTCAAGGGATTGGGCTTTGAACCATAACTCCCTCCCTTCTCCCCCACAGTGCTCCTTTTTCTTTGGGACCCCCCTTCCTCCTCTAGGCCAAACGAGTAAGGGGAGCATGGAGTGAGTCAGTGAATATTTATTAAGTACCTATTATGTGCTGGGCACTTTGGATACAAACAAAGACAATCCCTACCGTCGAGGAGCTCACAATCTAATGGGGGCGACACATAAAGGATGAACTAGAGATAATCACCAGAGAATAGAAGTAGCCGTAAGGGTCAGCCACGGCTTCTTGTGGAAAGTGAGACTTTACCTGGCATGCAAAGGAAGCCAGGGAAGGCAATGTCAGAGCAGAGGAGAGTGCTCCAGGTCTGGGGCACAGTCACAGGGAATGTCTGGCACTGACTCACAGAAGAGCCAGGAGCTGGTGTCCTGGGTTCCAAGAGGAGATGCTGGGGAGAGGGTTGTGGGAAGGCAGGAAAGAGGGGAGGGGCAAGGTCCAAAAGGCCTTGAATGCCAATCATGGAGTCAGCAGGGGCCACTGGAGGTTATGCAGTGGGGAGTGACATGGTCAGAGCAGAGCTCTAATTCTGAGGTGAGAGACTTGCTTTCCTAGGGTGCCAATGCCGGTGTGGACACAACCCAGCTGTGGGGTCATGGACACTTCATTTCCCACCCTTTGGCCTTAGTCTTGTCCTTCGGACTAGATGGTTCTCAAGGGCCTCCCTGATTGGAAATACTCTGTTGGTGGCCTCACTACATTGCTAGAAAATGAGGCAGGCTGTGAGTGAGGGTAGCTGCCTTCTGCTCAGGCAGGATGGGTTGTGCTCTCCATCATAGGAAGCCATGCCCACTTGATGATGCCACAGGCCCATTGGAGCGACCAGCCAGGCAGCACAGACAGCCAGATCTGGGGACTAGAGAGAATTAGGGGATCAGCCAGAGAGGTTTCAGCATCCTGGTACTACAGACACTGATTAGCAGCCACCAGGTGGGCAAGAGCAGGGCAGACACTAGGCATCTGGACAGGCGTGAAGAGTGCCCAGTCCTGCCTGTACCCAACAGGTGGCACCTGCTTGTGCCCAAACCTTGATGTTCATGCTGGCCCTGACACTGACCTGGAGCACCGTCTGTCTCAGGAATCCCCAGGCAAGGACCAGATGGCCAGTAAAGGAAACAGAAAGGCTCCTGGGGCTACTTGGTGGAGCAGACAAAGGAGGAGATACCTGGGAGTGCTGTGGCCAGAGGAACCTGACCTAGAAGAGCCCCAACAACCTGGCTCTTTTCTCCTTCCTGTAGAGGAAGAAGGCTGTCACTTGGGTATCTCAGCAGCCTCCTTGGATTCAATGACCATCTCCATGCTGATGTTCCTGCCTCGGTGTCTGCTGACTTCTGGCCTCCAACTACCTCTCAGCCACCCCCCACAGGATGGCCCATAGACATCTTAGACTCCTCAGGTACAGAATCAAACTCATTTTCTTTCTCCTAAGGCCTCCCCCTCCTTTCCTCCCATATTGCTATTAAGGACCTCACCATCCTCCTTGTCCCTTAGGCTCCCAACCCAGGAATCATCCTGTACTCCTATCTCTGCCCCCTCCTAAAGCCATCTTGTACCATCTCTTGGATCCTCCTCCTCTCCTCTGACCCTGATTGTACCGCAGTAGATGCTGGGGTGGGGTGGGGGGTGTGTCTGTCTGTCTCCAGTGTCTCCCCACTCCAGTCCATCCTCCATTCATGGGTCAAAAGTGATTTCTTCAAAGCATAGTTTCCACTGTACCAGACACACTTGCCCCCTCTCCAATTCAGTGAACTTCAGTGGTTCTTCACCACCTCCAGGAGCACACCCAAACTGCTCTGTTGGCATTCAAAGCCCTTTATCACCAACAATCTTGTACCTCACCCCCCATATACTCTGCTTCAGTGACTCTGGCCTTCTGATTGGTCCAGAAGCTCTCTCAACTCCAGACTTGGAACAATCTCCTGTCTCTGCTCTGACCCCTGACCTCCCTGGCCTCTTTTGAGTCCCAACTAACCCCTCCCACAGGAAACCTTCCCCAGTCCCCACTAATTCCAGAGCTTTCCCTGTTAATTACTTCTTGTTTATCCTCTGTAGACCTTGCTTTGTGTAGATTTGTCTGCTTGTCTCTTCCATTAGACCCTGAGCTTCTTGAGGGCAGGGACTCTCTTTTGCCTCTTTTTGTGTCCTGGACACTTAACACAGTGCCTGGTACTTAGTAGGCATGTAATAAAACTTGAGAATTGTGCATTTGCTCCTGGAGGTGACAGGGAGCCCCTGGAGTGAAGTAGGTGGAAGGACAAGACGACTGGGAGTCACCCCAACACGATTCGTCATCCAGCCTGTCAGGCATCATTCAGCTTGGGATTCTGTCCTCCAAAATCAGTAGGACTTGGTGACTGCTGAAATGTGGGGGATGGGAGGGAAGGCAGAAGAGCAGACTTAGGGTAGTGGGAGCAGTCAGGGTCTCCCAACATCCCTCAGCCACGGGCCGGTGTTTGCTCACAGGGACAGGGACAGGGAACTCCCTCCCTCCTAGCCTCCCAAAGCAGCCTATACTCCTCTGGAGTACTTGGAGATCCAATCCAGTTCAGCTCAACTAACACTCATGGAGCATCTGCTCTGTGCAAGGCTTGGTGCTAGGCCTGGGCCTGGGAACAGCAGAAGGAAAGAGCCCCCACTGGCGGTGTCTGCTTTCCTGGGGGAGCCGCCCCCACAGACACCAAAATAAAAAGTGCAGACAAAGTAAGAATAGAAAAGGAAGCTGGGCCTCTCCAGGGAGGGGGAGATCAGAGAGGGCTTCCCAGAGGAAGCGGCAGCTGAGCTGGACTTCAGAAGAAAGGACTGACAGCTGGGGCAGGAGGATTTACGTGGATGAGGATTGCATTGGGGGAGCCACCCGGAAGGCAGCAAGCAGGGGAGCAGGAGGTGAGAGATGACAGAAAATCCCAAGGCAGGCGGGGCTGTCTGGATGGGGTGGCTGCATCCAATCCAAAGGTCCTGCCACCCAGGCTCAACGGGCCCTCACCACCATTTCCCAGACCTATGTTCCAACCTGGATCTTCTCACCTCCTCAGCCGACAATCCCACCTTCTCCTCTCACGCTGAGAGCTCCCTCTTCTCCCCTTCTCCTCCACTTTGCCCCTCGTGCTCCCCCCCACCCCCGCTCCTTCATTCCGGTTTCCACAGAGTCCCCAGCGCCCTCCCCGAGTCCCTGATCGCAGCCCTCTCCTCCTGGTGACTCCTGGGCCTCCCAGAGCCTCAGCACTCTCTCAAGCTCTCTCTCTTGTCCTGTCCATCGGCCCCTCCACCTTCCCCATTCTTCTCCCGTTGCTGCTGTCCTGTTACCGAGCCTGTCCTGGATCATGCATCACACAGCCATGCAGATAGGCCAAGGCATACATCCTTGTCCTCCCAGGTCAACTGAGCCCTCGATGCCCCAAAGCAGCCCTTTTATTCTTCCCTAATTGATTCCACTAATTGGCAGCAGGGTGGTGCAGTGGACAGAGCACTGGGACTCCAGTCAGGAAGAATTCAGTTTGAATCCGTCCTCCAACATTTACTGGCTGTGTGACCTTGGACAAGTCACTTCACCCTGTTTGCCTCAGTTTCCTCACCTGTAAAATCAGCTGGAGAAATAGCAAACCACTCTAGTATCTCTGAGAACCCCAAATGGGTCACGAAGTGGAACATAACAGAAACAACTGTACAACAATAAAGACAGATTTCCCATGATGCTCCCTCAGCAGTTACTCCAGCCTCTCCCTTCCCTCCCAACCTGCTCCACCTCCCTCTCACCCAGGTGGGGACCTCCTCTCTTACTCTACCAAGGAAACCAACACCACCCACAGCAGTTCCCTTCTCCCCCACTCTCTTCCTCCCCCCCAAATTCCCCCCACCACGATATCCCCACTTGTGATATCATCCCCCTGTGACATCGCCCTCCATGACATCACTGCCCCTCTCCCCAGTCTCTAATGGGGGTGCCCTGACCTCCTCCCCTCCTGTGTCCCTCACCCCACCCCCAGCCTTTGGTCTCTTCTTCTCCCCACTCCTGCCCTGCTGCCTTCAGCCCAGCCACTACCTTCCTCCTCCTAAACCAACAAAGGAAACCTCCTAAGTGGCTTGTCTCTCCTCCCTTCCTTAGCCAAACTCCTAGAAGAAACAGTCCTAGATCAAGAGGACTGCCCTTGTTGGGCTTGCCTCCCTCTTAGATCACAAGCTCCCTGAGGGCAGAAACCATTTCACTGGGGTTTTGGTTTCCCTGGCCCTCAGCATAGTGCCTGGCACACAATAGGAACTTATGGACTGATTGATCTGACTGATGCAATCATGGAAGTCCTGTGGCTCCCTCTTAGCTGCAGGATCAAATAGAAAACCCTGTGTTTGGCACCAAAAGGCCTGAGGCCCCCTTCGGTTTGGTCTGCTTAAGAGGTATTCCCCTCCACATAGTCTATGCCCCAGCTACCAGCTCTTGGCTTGAACCCTGGCCCCATCTCTCCACACCTAAAACAGGTCTGCCTCCTGCCTGCCTGCCCCGGCCTCCTTTAGGTCTCAGTGAAGCCTGGCCTTCCTTCTCCCTGGTCCTCTTGGCACTTGAGCTCCCCTATCTCACGATCCTCCTTTATCCCCCTGGTTTCTTCATACTTAGCTCTGCACACGTTTCTCCCATTAGACCCGGAACTTCTTGGGTTAGGGGTTGTTTTTATCTTTCTTTGCCTGATTTCCCCATACTTCCCCCAGTTCCTGGCATGCACCAGCTGCTTAAAATGCTGCTGGATTGATTTAAGGGGAAAGGAGAGGAAGGGAATGGGCGGGGAAGCAGCCAAGGCCAGCTGAGTCCCCAGCTCCCTTTCTCTCGGGACTCCAGGGAGGCTGGTGAGATGGCTCTCTATTCTCACTTCCCTTTGCCTCCCATGGAACAGAGCCAACACCAATCTGGTGCCCTAGCAAGACTGAGTCAGGGTGTGGAGGAGGAGGGAAGGAGCCCAGCAGACTCCCAGGGACATGTTGTGGGGGGACGGTCCCCCTCTCTTGCCTGGAGATGCTGTCTGGGCCCTGGATGGGAATGGGTCAGGCAGGCATTGGGCACAGTAGAAGGCAGAGTCTTCAAATGTCAGAGCCTGCAGGGACCTCAGTGACCCCTGACCCAGACCAGACCCACTCCATCACACCTCTGTCCAGCCTCTGCTCGAATTGTACCCCTTATCCCTCACCTCTGAGGCAGTCCTTCCCACCCTGGGACAGAACCCCTGCTCAGAAGCTTTGCTGACCTCCAGCCTGAACCTGCCTTGAGGTCATTCTCACTTGTTGCTTCCAGCACTTGAGGGCCTTGCCAGAGGTCTCTCCTCACCCTGCTTCTGTTTCCCATGTCCACCGAGAAGCATGTGCCAGGAACTATACCAACCTCTCCATATGGCGCTGTCTTGGGCCCTTCAACACCCTGTGGTCCTAACACTGAATGTGACCCTCTCAATGATAGCAGGCATATGGCCTGGTCCCTGTGGCCAGCATCTGGCCAGGGTACTGCCCTTTCTTTTGTCCAGTGGGATGGGCATGAGGCTGCCCCTAGGTCTGTCCTTAACCTAAGACTAAACAGAAAAAGTAAAACCCCACTTTCCTAGGTGAGTCTCCCCAAGTTTTCTCTTCTCTAGGACAAATATTCCCAATTTCTTGGACCAAGCCATCTATGGAGGCCCCTCATCCTCCTGAAAGGTCTGGGACACCCAGAGTGAATTAGGCCCAACATTCTAGAGAGGACCTTGGACCAGGATAGAGGGATGCTGGCACCTCCCTGGGCCTGGGCACCAGGCACATGGTGGCTGTAGTGCCTTTCAGTTCCACATAAGATGGAGCTTCCTCTCCTGGCTGTCCCCACACTGCCGACTTCTCTGGGATATATCATCCACTCACCCCCTCCCCATCCTTTGCAGAACAACTGGTGTCTATCCACACCTCCCTCATCTTGTTAGACAGTGAGCATTCTGAGGCAGCCAGAAGACAGAAGTAGGAGACTGGAGGCTGAGTCCAGTAGACATACCAGGTAGCCCCAAGTAGGCTCACTCCCCTCTGGGGGCCTCAGTTTCTTTCCAGGGGTCCTGCCTCCTTCAAAGGAGCATTGCTATGATGACTCACAGGTATTAGGATGTGCCTCGGGGTTTAAGACTTTCCCTAATTCAGAAATGAGGCCAGAGGCTTCTAGGTTGCCCCTCCACAGAGATGACAGAAATCAGGCTCTGTCTTGTACTCTTCAGCCCTCGGAAAAGTTCTTCTTACATCAGACCTTGCTCTTTTCACATTGTCTCCCTGGTCTTGGGATGTCTTCTCTGGGAAGAAGCTCATGAAAGCGACATCCCCCCTCCCCCAATTCCTAGGGAGCTCAATTCCCTAGCAGGCATCATATCAGTGCCTGACACCAAAGGCTGGAATTCTAAAGTAAGCCAAAGGCTTTCACATCTCTGCTCCCTGGTGAAGATGCCCTTCTTCATGAAGGAGCCATGATCCTGAAATGAGCTGTTTGTGCATTCTCCCCACCTTGGGCTGCCTCAGGTTCAAGGTTTCCTATAGAATGAGACCTTCCACTGCTGCCTCCAGCCCCTAACCTCCTCTAAATCTCCTCTAATCCACACAAGTGATATGAAACCTAAGCAAGAGACATTGCTAAGACATAAAGGAGCCCCGGAGAGTTAAAGGAAGGAGGAATCCTCCTAGGGCCCATTTCCCAGGCAGCTGCCTCCTCTTCCACGCTGCTGGGAACACAGCCTGGCTCTCAATTCCGCCTCCCCCATATACTCCACTCACACTCCAGACTGTTAGCAGCAGCATCTGTGGGCCGCTCTGAGAGGAAGGCTTCAGTCTCATAGTGGTTATCACAAAGGACCGGTATGGCTTCACAAGCACATCCTACCAGGGCTGGGGCTTGGGAAGGAGCATTACCCCAGGCAGACTTCACCTAGATTTTAAGAAAGCATTGTGGGAAACATGGAGAGAAAGGGGGTACCCCCAGGCAGACTGGGGCCAAGTTGAATCACTGACCCCAAAGAATGGCCATTAATTATTTGCTATCACCCTAGAAGGGTCTTAAAGATGTTCTCTGGGGATATGTACCTTTTAACATTTCTTCTAAATGACTTGTGTGAAGGTAGTGGTGGAGTCCTTGGAGGGCTGTGTTCCCTTCCCTCCCCTTCCTCAGGAATTGCCTTTGTTAGAGGGAGACTGAATCAATGAATCAGAACTAGAGCAGCACCCAGGAAGCCTGCTGTCATTGGGTATGGGTGTAGAGAGGGAGAGCATCCTGCTCTAAATAGCTTCATGAAAGCAAGAGTGAGTTCAGAAGCTGAGAGAGATTTCAAGGGTCTGCAAAAAAGGAGGGAAAACATCTGGAGCTGAGCTGGAAAGACCCAGCAGTCCTGGACAATCCATGAAAGGAGAAAGAAAATTGAGCTGTAGCAGAGGAGGGGAAGAGTTTGAGGATGGCCCTCAACCTGGTTGGGTAGTTGATTGCAGTTTTGTGCTCAAATAGGACCTGTCTACCTGTGGCTGATCAGACCAATACAAGTTCAGAATGCTCTCCCATAGGTCAGGCACAAAGAGGTCATATGAACAGTTTGTGGAGATATCTCTAAATTTGTGCATCTTATTTCTTTTGAGTTGCAGCAATTCTGCTTTGCTCATAGAGTGCTGTACCTTCTTTGATGCAGGCACACCATACTGGGCAGTCGCGTGCCAGTGTCTCCCACGTCTCATAATTGATACTAAAGTTCTTCAGAGAGACCTTGAAAGTGTCCTTATATCGCTTCTTCTGAACTCCATGTGAGTCTGTCTCGTGTGAGTTCTCTGTAAAATAGTGTTTTAGAAAAGCATATATTTGGCATTTGAACATGGCCAGCCTACAAGAAGGGCACTCTCTTCAGTAGAGTTCAACTTGAGAAAGGATTTCATTGTCCAATTCACCCCCCCAAAAGCAGCTGCATTGGACCACATGTATGTCCACCCCCCCCAACTCAATACTATGATTTCCAGGAAATCAGAACCAAGATCATCCCAGATCTTTCTTCCAGAAGTGCAACAAAAATCAGCCCTAACATCAAGTCCAAAGTTCTGAAGTAGACTTGAAACAAACAAAGAAATAAGAACCCAATCACAAAATCCTACTGTAGTGACAGAGAAGTTCAAGATAGAAACTCAGAAAAAAAGAATAACTCCAAAATACCTGTAAGCAAAGCCTCAAAGAAAGACAAAACTTGGACAAATATTCAGCCAGAATTCCTGGGAGAAATAGAGCAAAAGTTTCTTTTTAATTTAAAATGTTTCTATAAATGAAAAGGTTCTAGAGAAAAAGGTGGAAAAGAAATGAGAGCCATGGAAGACAGAAACAGAAAAGGAATTAACAGCTTGACATAAGAACTACAAAAGTCTTACTCAAAAAGCAAACTCCCTGAAAATAGAAATAGACTAAATAAAACATAACCATTCCATGAGACAACAGTGTGTGTTCATCCTTTGTTGCCAAAGAAGACCAGGCCATCAAAGAAGTAATGACATGACTTGCACTTGACTTTGTTTTGAGTGAGGGAGGGCTGTGCAGGTCACCAGCCTCACTTCTCCTCCAGAGTCATCTGGATCCAGTGACCAGATATTCATCAGGATGGCTGGAGATGACCCAGAATGAAGCAATTGGAGTTAAGTGACTTGACCAAAGTCACACAGCTAGTGAATGTCAAGTGTCTGAGGTGAGGTTTGAACTCAGGTCCTCCTGACTCCTGCACTGGTGCTCTATCCACTGCACCACTTAACTGCACCATGAGACAACAGTAAAAATTAAAATAAAGTCAAAAGATTGAAAAAATAGAAGGAAATTTAAGGTATTGCATATAGCAAAACCATTCAACCTGGAGAACAGATTGAGGAGAGAGAATTTAAGAATCATTGAGCTAACTGAATGCTGATAAAGTGCCCCTGAGATTAATATGTTTACTTCCTATGAGTACCTTACCAGGCACTGGACACAGAGTAAGCCTGACAAAAAAGAGTCAATCAGGAGCCTGCAATTAGCCAGTCTTACTAACTCCCACATGTTTCTGATAGTGTTCACTGGGTGAGCTGTGCACCCTAAACCAGCCTAAACCAGTCTTGAGGTCAACTGCTCCTGCAAAACAACCTGTTTCTGTGTCCTACCTATTCCTGGGAAAGACTGTCCATTCTTTTTCTTAATCCCTTCCTGAATCTCCTTTTGGGGTTTTCAAGCATAAATCTCCCCTGCTTTTCTCTGTTGAGGGCTCCTTTAATTTTTTTATTTTTATATTAGTCATGTAATTATTTTATGTAATATATTTTCATTTTAGTCATGTAAGTTTTCTTGTAAAGAAGAATTAGAATCAATGGGAGGAACCATGAGAACAAAGAAATAAAATTTAAAAAACAGCAACAAAATAGAGCAAATCATCTGCTTTGATCTGCATTCCAACTCTAAAGTTCTTTTTCTGGATGTGGATAACATTTTCCATCTTGAGTCTTATGGAGTTTTCTTAGATCCTTGCATTTCAAAGAAGAGCTAAGTCTTTCAAAGTTAGTCATCACACAATGTGGCTGTTACTGTGTACAAAGTTCTCCTGGTTCTGCTCACTTCACTCAGCATCATATCATGTAAGTCTTTCCAGGATTTTCTGTAATCCAACTGCTCATCATTGTTAAAGAAACAATAGTATTCCATTACATTCATATAGCACAATTTGTTCAGCCATTCCGTAAATGATAGACATCCCCTCAATATCTGATTCATGGCCACCACAAACACAGCTGCCATAAATATTTTCATATGGGGGTCCTTTCCCTATTTTATGATCTCTTTGGATATAGATCTAGCAGCATTATTGCTGGGTCAAAGGGTATGTTTATATTTATAGCCCTTTGGACATAGTTCCAAACTGCTCTCCAGAATGGTTGGATCCACCAACAATGCATCAGTGTTCCAATTTTCCCACATCTTCTCCAGCATTTATCATTTTCCTGTTTTCTCATGTTAGCGAATCTGACAGGTATGAAGTGACACTTAGATTTATTTTGATTTGTTTTTCTCTAATCAATAGTGATTTAGAGCATTTTGTCATATGACTATTGAGAGTTTTAATTTCTTCCTCTGAAAACTGACTGTTCATACCTTTGGCCATTTATCAGTTGGGGAATCATTTGTAAACTTATAAATTCAACTCAGTTCTCTATGTATTTTAAAATGATGCCTTTATCAGAGACACTGGCTGTAAAAATTGTTTCCCACATTTCTACTTCCCTTCTAATCTAGATTGCATTGGTTTCATTTGTGCAAAACCTTTTCAATTTGATGTAATCAAAATAATCTACTTTGCATTTCATAATCTTCTCTAACTCTTGTTTGATCGTAAATTCTTCCTTTCTCTATGAATCTGACAGGTAAACTATTCCTTGCTCTCCTAGCTTGCTTATAGTATCAGCCTCTATATCTAAACTGTGTACTCATTTTGACTTCATCTTAATATGGGGTGTAAAATGTTGGTTTATACCTAGTTTCTGTCATACTATTTTCCAGTTTTCCCAGCAGTTTTTGTTAAATAGTGAGTTCTCACCCCAGAAGCTGGGGTTCTTGGATTTATTGAACAGTAGATTACTATAGTCATGTGTCTTGTGTCCCTAACCTATTCCACTGATCTACCCCTCTATTTCTTAGCCAGTACCAAGTGGTATGATGATTGCTGCTTTATAGTACAATTGAAGATCTGGTACAGCTACCCCACTTTTCCTTGCATTTCTTTTCATTAATTCCCTTGATATTCTGAATCTTTTGTTCCTCCAGATGAATTTTGATATTACTTTTTCTAGCTCTAGAAAATAATTTTTTGGGAGTCAAGATGGCAGAGTGATCAGTAATTGCTATCTTCCTCCTCTTGTTGACCATGACAAGCCCAGAAAATATCTCCCGGGAATTTCCCCAGGAAAAACCCTGGAACAGTGGGAGCAGCAGAAGGGGTAAATAGTCTCATGGTCCATGAGGCTAGGAAGATCACTAAGAAGGATCCCTCTTGTTGTGGCTGAAGGGGACCAATGCAGGACCACAACTGTCCCAGACAGCCCCACCTCAGCAAACCTGGAGAAGATTCTGAGGCCCAGGGTTGGGGAAGCCCACAACTGCCAACACCAGGACCCCAGGTGTGCCTCAGCACCCTACAGGAATCGGGAAGACACTAGGGCAGATGGGATCATCAACTGCTGAGTTTGTCTATGCTCTAGTTCAGCAGAGGAGACCTCCTGTGGCCAGACCACCCATCGCCAACACTTAACAAGCTAGCTCCAGGATAACTGCAGGGAAACCCAAAAAGACCTCACCCAGCCTCTGCATTCCAACACCAGCCAGCTCAACCCCAAGTAAGCAGCAGTATTATAGCTTCTAGCTGAAAGAACAAGAGACCACAACACACAAAGTCTCAAGTTTTAGGCACAAGAATGGTGGGACAGAGCCCCCTGTGCCCCAGATGCAAAATGAGGAACTTTAAAATGAGGAAAATGGTGATTATCATTAGTAAGAAGAAAAGCAGAAAACAAAGACCATAGAATCTTTCTATGGGGAAAAGAACCAAAACACAAATACCAAAGAGGTCAACATTGACACTGTACTCCCATCTGAAACTTCAGAAGGGAATATGAACTGGTCTGAAGCACAAAGAGCCTTCTTGGAAGAGCTTAGGAAGGATTTTAAAAGCCAAATTAGAGAAACAGAAGAAAAACTGACCAATGACTTTAAATATATGAAAAAAGGAGAATTTAAAAGGACAACTGGACAAATGGAAAAGGAAGTACAAAACTTAACTGGACAAAATAACTCCTTAAAAGGAACAATTGGACAGATGAAAAAGGAGATACAAAAGTTAACTGAAGAAAACAATTTGATAAAAATTAGAATTAGGCAAGTAGAAGCTAATGAATCTATGAGACATCAAGAATCAGTCAAACAGAACCTAAAGAATGAAAAGATAGAAGAAAATGTAGAATATCTAATTGGAAAAAGAACTGACCTGGATAATTGATCCAGGAGAGAAAAATCTAAGTATTATTGGTCTATCAGAAAGTCATGATGAAAAAAATGAACCTGAAAAATATCATCCAAGAAACCATCAAGGAAAATTGCCCAGAAGTTCTAGATCCAGAGGGCAAAATTCTGTCATCAAAAGTATCCACCGTTCACCTCTTAAAAGGGACCCCAAACTAAAAACACCAAGGAATATCATTGCCAAATTCCAGAACTATCAAGCGAAGGAGAAAATACTTCAGGAAGTCAGAAAGAAACAATTCAAATATCGAAGAACTGCAGTCAGGATCACACAGTACCTGGCAGCTTCTACATTAAAAGACTGGAGAGATTGGAATACAACATTTATTAAGGCAAAGGAGCTGGAGTTGAGCATAATATTTCAGGCAAAGAGATGAACATTCAGTGAAACAAAGGATTTCCATACCTTCCTGATGAAAAGGCCAGAACTCAATAGAAAATTTGATCTTCAAATGCAGGTCTCAAGAGATGCACAAAAAAGTAAACAAAGGAAAAAAACTTATTACTCAATATGGGCAAACCATTTACACTCCTCTAAGGGAAGATGATACTTGTTAATCTTGAGAATTATGAAATATAAAAGTGATAAACATAGATAGAGGGAGTGGGTATAAATTAAATGACGTGATGATAACAAATGTGATTTAAGGGCACAAAGGGATTATAATGGCAGATGTGAAAAGGAGGAGGCAGAAAATGGTAAATTCCATCACAGAAAGAGGCACAAAAATATATTACAATAGAGGGAAAGAGGAGGAGGGAGATGAGCATTGTTTGAGAGGTATTCTCATCTGTTTGGATTCAAGGAGGGTACAACAAACTTAGTTAAGTATAGAAATACAACTAGCTCTATAGGCAGTAGGAGGGGAAGGGGGAAAAAGGGAGGGGAGGCTAAAAGGGAGGGAAGAAGTAGTAAGGGAAAAGGGTATTAAAAGGGAGGGGCCTGAAAGAAGGGAAGGAAAACTGTGGGAGGTGGTAGTCAAAAATTAAAACTCTATTGTGGAGGGGAAGGGAGAAGGGAGAGTTAAAAGCATAAACAATGGGAAAGGGGATGGAAGGAAAGGCAGATATTAATCATAACTGTGAATGTGAAGGGAATAAACTCTCCCATAAAACCGAGATGGATAAAAACCATAATCCAACAATATGTTGTTTACAAGAAACACATTTGAAATGTGGGCATACACACAGGGTAAAGATAAAAGGTTGGAAAAGAATATTTTGTGCTTCAGCTGATGTAAAAAAAAAAACAGACAGCGGTAGCAATTCTAATCTCAGGCCAAGCAAAAGCAGAAATAGATCTAATCAAAAGAGATAAGGAAGGAAACCATACCCTTCTAAAAGACTCCATAGACAGCAAAGCAATTTCATTACTAAACATATATGTTCCAAGTGATACAGCATCCAGATTCTTAGAGGAGAAGTTCAGAGAGTTACAGGAAGAAATAGACAGCAAAACTATACTACTGGGGGACCTCAACCTCCCCTCCTCTGAACTTGACAAATCTAACCTCAAAATAAACAAGAAAAAAGTTAAGGAGGTGAATAAAACTCTGTAAAAGGTAGATATGATAGATCTCTGGAGAAAACTGAATGGGGATAGAAGGGAATATACCTTTTTCTCAGTGGTACATGGCACATATACAAAAATTTTCCATGTACTAGGCCATAAAAACCTCACAATCCAGTGCAGAAAGGCAGAGGTGATCAATGCATCCTTCTCAGATCATAATGCTATGAAATTATATGTAATCAAAGGCTGTGGGAATATAAACTAAAAACTCATTGAAAACTAAACAATCTAATCCTAAAGAATGAGTGGGTTAAACAACAAATTATAGAAACAATCAACAACTTCATTCAAGAGAATGACAATAATGAGGCAACCTACCAAATCTTACGGGATACTGCACAAGCAGTTCTTGGGGGAAGTTTTGTATCTTTGAATGCCCACATGAATAAAATAGAGAAAGAGGACATCAATGAATTGGACATGCAGGTGAAAAAGCTAGAAAAAGAACAAATTGAAAATCCCCAAGTAAATACAAAATTAGTAATACTGAAAACCAAAGGAGACGTTAATAAAATTGAAATTAAGAAAACTATTGAACAAATAAATAAAACTAAGAGTTAGTTTTTTATGAAAAAACCAATAAAATTCATAAACTTTTGGACAATTTGATATAAAAAAGGAAGAAGAAAACTAAATTACCAATATCAAAAATGAAAAGGGTGAACTAACCTCCAAGGAGAAAATCAAAACAATAATTAGAAATTACTTTGCCCAACTGCATGCCCATATATTTGATCATGTAAATGAGATGGATGATTATTTTTAAAAAGATAAATTGCCCAGACTAACAGAAGAGGAATTTGAGAACTTAAATAACACCATCTCGGAATAGGAAATTGAACAAGCCATCAACGAACTCCCTAGGGAAAAAAATCTCCAGGGTCAGATGGATTCACAAGTGAATTCTATCACACATTTAAAGAACAGTTACTTCCAATACTATACTGACTATTTGGGGATATTGGTGGAGTCCTACCAAATTCTTTTTAATGATACAAATATGGTTCTTATACCTAAACCAGGAAGAGTCAAAACAGAGAAAAAAATTGTAGACCAATTTCTCTAATGAATATAGATGCAAAAATTTTAAATAAGATATTAGCAAAAAGAATACAGCAACTTTTCACAAGACTAATACATTATGATCAGGTAGGATTTATATGAAGAATGAAAGGCTGGTTCAATATTAGAGAAACTATTAGTATTATTGATCATATAAACAACAAAACTAACAGAAAGCACATGATTATCTCAATAGATGCAGAAAAAGCTTTTGACAAAATACAACATCCATTCCTATTGAAAACACAGGAAAGCATAGGAATAAATGGAAGTTTCCACAAAATAATAAGCAGTATCTACCTAAGACCATCAGCAAGCATTATGTGCAATGGGGATAAGCTAGATGCATTTTCAACAAGATCAGGGGTGCAACAAGGATGTCCATTGTCACCACTCTTATTCAATATGGTATTAGAAATGCTAGCTGTAGCAATAGGAGAAGAAAAAGAAATTGAAGGAATTAGAACAGGCAAAGAAGAAACTAAGTTATCATTCTTTGCAGATGATATGATGATAGAGAATCCCAGAGAATCAAGTAAAAAACTACTTGAAATAATAAATAACTTTGACAAAGTTGCAGGTGACAAAATAAACCCACATAAATCTTCTGCATTTCTATATATCACTAACAACACCCAACAGCATGAGATAGAAAGAGAAATCCCATTTAAAGGGTAGGCACTATAAAATATTTTGGAGTCTGCCTACTAAAACAAACTCAAGGACTATAGGAATACAATTACAAACTACTTTTCACACAAATAAAGTCAGATCTAAGTAAGTGGAAAAACATCAGTTGCTCATAGGTAGGCTGAGCTAATATACTAAAAATGACAATTCTACCTAAATTAATTTACTTATTCAGTGCCATACCAATCAAACTATCAGATAATTATTTTCTAGAGCTAGAAAATATAATGTCAAAATTCATCTGGAAGAACAAAAGGTCCGAAATATCAAGTGAAGTAATGAAAAGGAATGCTAGGGCAGGTGGCCTACCCCGACCAGATCTCAAATTGTATTATAAAGTAGCAATCATCAAAACCACTTGGTACAGGCTAAGAAACAGAGGGGTTGACCAGTGGAATAGGTTAGGTACTCAAAACACAGTAGTTAATGAACATAGCAATCAACTGTTTCATAAACCCAAGGACTCCAACTTCTGGGATAAGAACTCACTGTTTGATAAAAATTACTGGATAACAGTGTGGCAGAAATGGGCATAGACCAATGCCTGACACTGTACACAAGAATAAAGTCCAAATGGATACATGATCCAGATATGAATATTGATGCTATAAACAAATTAGGGGAGGAGGGAATAGTGTATTTGGCAGACCTATGGAGAATGGAGAAATTTTTGACCAAACTAGAGAACATTATGAAGTGCAAACTGGATAATTTTAATTACATTAAATTGGAAAGTTTTTGCATAAACAAACCCAATGCAACCAAGATTAGGAGGGAAGCAGAAAACTGGGAAAGAATTTTTGCAACTAGTGTCTGTGATAAAGGCCTCAATTCTAAAATACAGAGAGAACTGAATCAAATGTACAAGAATACAAGTAATTTCTCAATTGATAAATGGTCAAAAGATATGAACAGGCAGTTTTCAGAGGAAGAAATTAAAGCTATCTATAGTCATATGAAAAAATGTTCTAAATCACTATTGATTAGAGAGATGCAAATCAAAACAACTCTTAGGTACCACATCACACCTATTAGATTGACAAATATGACAAAACAGGATGATGATAAATGTTGGAGAAGATGTGGGAGAGTTGGAACACTAATTCATTGTTGGTGGAGCTGTGAGCTGATCCAGCCATTCTGGAGAGGAATTTGGAACTATGACCAAAGAGCAACAAAAATGTGCATACCTTTTGATCCAGTAATATTGCCTCTGGGATTCTATCCCAAAGAGATCATAGAAATGGGAAAGGGTCCCACATGTACAAAAATATTTATGGCAATTCTCTTTGTGGTGACCAAAAACTGGAAATCAAGGGGATACCCGTCAATTGGGGAATGGCTGAACAAATTGTGGTATATGAATGTAATGGAATGCTATTGTGCTATAAGAAATGATGAACCGGAAGACTTCAGAGAAGCCTGGAAAGACTTATATGAACTGATGCTGAGTGAAAGCAGCAGAACTAGAAGAACTTTGTATACAGCAACAACCACAGTGTGTGAGGAATTTTTCTGGTAGACTTAGTATTTCATTGAAATATATGGGCCTAAAAAATTTCCCAAAGGACTCTTGAGGCAAAACACTTTCCACATCCAGAGAAAGAAGTATGGAATTGGATCGCAGATAGAAACAAACCATTTTCCTTTGCATTATGTTTTGTTTTATGATTTCTCCCATTCATTTTAATTCATCTATGCAACATGCATTTAATAGGAATGTACATGTAGAACCTATATAAGATTGTACTCCATCTCAGGGAGAGAGTGGGAAAGGAGGGGTAAATGAGGGCAAGGGAGTGGAAAAAAATCTAAGATATATGAAAGTGGTTGTCAAACACTGAAAACAAATGAAATAATTCAATAAAAAATAATTTTTGGTATTTTTATTGGTATGATACTGAATAAAAAATTTAAGTAGAATTGTCATTTTTATTATAATAGCTTGAGCTACCCATGAGCAACTGATATTTTCCAAAGTATTTTGATCTGACTCTATTTATGTGAAAAATGTTCTATAATTGTGTTCGTATGGTTCCTGGGTTTGTCTTGGCAGGTAGACTCCTAAATATTTTCTAACGTCTACAATCACTTTAAATGGAATTTTTCTATCTCTTGCTATTGGATTTTGTTAGGAGGTTGTGGTCTCCTTTGTACTTTGTATTGGGGTGCCTCAGCACGAGTATCTGGTTTTCTTACTTCCCTTTGCTTTCCACTCACTTTGGACTCCTTTACATTTGTGGGGTCGGCTTTGCTCGATTGACAATGCCAAGACCAAAAAAAGAGATTACACATCCTGTTTCAAGAAATCTTAGAGTTTTTTCTGGTAGACTTGGAACTTTGTAATAACACAAGAACTCACTGAAAAAAAATCCCAATGACGATTTTCTAAGGCAAAATGCCTTCCACACTCAGAGAAAGAAATATGGAAGTCATTTGCAGATTGTAGCA
>CM053771.1:556591554-556609152 GCA_028658325.1 Potorous gilbertii
TATATGCTGAACCTATACAGAATTGTATGCTGTCATGGGGAGGGAGGGGGGTGGGGGGGGAAGGTGTGGGGGGATAAAATCTTAATTTGAAGTGATTGTAGAACATTTATAAATAAATAAAATAAAAATATAAAAAATAAAAAAAAAGAAATCTTAAAGAAAACTGCCAGAGGATAAAGTGGAAATAAAAAGAACTTACTGGTCACCTAGGGCAGCTAGATGATTCAGCGGATAGTGTGTCAGGACAGGAGTCGGGAAGACATCTTCCTGAGCTCAAAGAAGCCATTAAATGAAAACTGCCAGAGACATGATAGTCTAAGTCCAGAGTTCCCAGTTTAAAGAGAGAGATGAGCATACAGATGAAAGAAGCCGTCACAGGTGTGCAAGAATATTTACAGCAGTTCTGTTTCTGGTGCCCAAGAACTGGAAAGCGAGGGGATACCCATCAGTGGGGAATGGTTAGACAAGTTGTGGTGTATGAACATAATGGAATACTAAGAAATGATGAGCAGGCAGACTTCAGAAACACCTGGAAAGACTTACATGAACTGATCCTCAGTGAAATGAGCAGAACCAGGAGAACAGCGAACCTCGTCCCTACCCGCCCCCCCCCCCGCCCCCTCCTCGCACCCTGTGGAACTCTCCCGGGAGGGCTTATCAGAGGAGGGACTGCCCCAGTGCTCCCGCTGTTAAATCGTGCCAGTGTTCCTGCCCGTGGGCCCTTTTCCGTGGGGATAAGGGTCCAGATCCTTAGGCCTGCCATAGCTCCCCAAACATCCCCTCTGGCTGCCTTAGAACCCGGGAGGGAAGTTAATAAGCCTCGATCCTGCAGCAGCTCGAGGATCAGCCTCGCGTTCTCCCTTGCCCAGCACGAGGAGTACTCAGTGTGTAGGTACCACATGTATGCGATCCCCAAACAAGCACCCCCTGAAGGGAGGGACTGTTTCTGTCTCGTATTTGTACTCTCAGGAGCTAATGTTTGCGGAACTGAAAGAATAAAACCACCCTCCATGCCCCCCTCCCCTTTCATCTTCCCCGAAGCAGTTAGAGCACGTGGAAAATTCGTGCAGGAGAACTGAAGGGGACAGCGAGCATCTGGAAGGATGAAGGGAGGTTTCGTTCTTCCCTCCCTCCCTCTTTCCCTCCCTCCCTCCCTTCCATCCTTCCTTCCTCCTTTCCTTCCAGAAGTGGTCCTTTATGCCATCTGCCTGCGTGGCCCTGATCTTGGCTCTCTAGAGATGCTGGGAGCAGGAGGTGAGAATTCCTACCCTTGGGTAGTTCTTGGACTAATTTAGGAAGCCCAGGTCATAGAGGAGGCAGGCCATCTGCCTGCGTGGCCCTGATCTTGGCTCTCTAGAGATGCTGGGAGCAGGAGGTGAGAATTCCTACCCTTGGGTAGTTCTTGGACTAATTTAGGAAGCCCAGGTCATAGAGGAGGCAGGTTTAGAACAGTGTTTGGGCAGTGCCACCCTCAGGGTGCAGAGAAGCAGTCAGCCCCTCCCCCACACCATGTACAACATTGAGAGTTCTTCATTTTTGTCCCATACCGAGATCACAAGGGAGGTGAACTAGGCAGTTTGACAGAAGGATGGGGCCCAAGAGATCTGAGTCAGCAGAGTCCCTAAGATGGCCCTGGGACACTGCCTGGGGTAGAGAGAATTCTTTGATGTCCCTAGATGTAACTCCAACGCCAAATCAGTCAGTCAGAAAGCCTTTAATGAGCACCACTAGGTGACAGGCACTGTGCTGAGAAACCAGAAAGACAGATAAGGGCTGGGAGTCAAGTCTGGCACACAGCTGGTGGCTGGACCCTTTAGGACGCGCTGTCCATTGTCTGGAGAAGGTGGAGCCACTTCTGCCTCCCTGCCAGAAGGGGATGAGAGATGGTTTCCCAGCTCTGGCAATGGGGTCCGTGCCAAGGGCAGGCAACTTGCCCTGTGGCCTTGAGGAGTCAGACTGTCCTTTAAGTCCACCGTCTTCCATGACTTCCTATCTTGTAGCAGATGCTCTGCTAATAGCTTCTTCCTTTCATGAGGCACAGCCAGCCAACCCAGTACCCTGGGGAGTTCTGCCTGGCCTGTGCCCGAAGACAGAGTGCCAGATGAAGACAGAGCTGGGAAGCATTGGCCATCTGTGTCTCCTGCCCCAGCTCCTGCTGCTGCCACTTGGCACTGCCAGCTTGGGTCATTGGCAGAGGCCTGGCCATTTCCATGGGCTCTGGCCTGACTTCTGTCTGCCTCCCTCCCAGTCAGCTTCTCTCCACACTCCTCCTCCCTTCCTGCCACACTTCTAGTGGCAGAAGATGGTGAGGCCTCATTGTCACTGGTGTCAGGGTGAGAGTAACACTGTCACTATCTGAGTGACTGTCTGAGAGTGGGACCAGAGACTCCCAAGGTCAATGAGTCAGATGCCCCTCCCTCCAGGCCACCCGCTGGCTTCAATGGCCAGAGACAGGGCTGATTTGGGAGGCTGAAGGGTAAGGAGAAAAAATCCTGAGGTCCTGAGGTCTCATTGTGCCTCCACTTGGCTCAGTAGGAAGTCTGGAGCTCTTCAGCTGGATGGCATCTGGAGCTCATGCACCTTTGGAAGTGGCCAACATTTCTAAAATTCCTTAAGCTCTTCAAAGCACTTAATCCATATCTGCCCCACTGGGTCATCATGACCACCCTGGGAGGTAGGCGCTCTTCTCTCCATTTTATAGAAGAGCAACCTGAAGCTCACAAGGTTACTGACTTGTTCATGGCCACACAACTAGTGAGTAGAACTGTGCTCTAAGTCCAACACTCTAGCCACTGCACCACCTAGCCTGCCTTTTAAAAGTATATATATATTTATTTACTATTTCACCCAATTACATGTAAAAATAATTTTAACACTCATTTTAAAAAATTGAGTTCCAAACTCTGTGCCTTTCCTTCCACTTTGTTGAGAAGACAAGGAATTTGATATAGGTTAAACATATGCAGTCATGCAAAACATATTTCCACATTAGTCATGTTGTGAAATAAAACATAGACAAAAAACCCCAGTAAAAATAAGGTTGCTTTGATCTTTCAAACTCCATCAGTTCTTTCTGTGGAAGAAAATAACATTTTCCAGCATGAGCCCTTTGGAATTGTCTTGGCTCATTACATTTCTGAGAAAAACTAACTCATTCACAGTTCTTGGTCATACAACATGGCTGTTACTGCATACAACATTCCCCTGGTTCTGCTCATTTCATTTTGTATCAGTTCATGTAAATCTTTCCAGGTTTTTTGAGAGCATCCTGCTTGTCATTTCCTATACCACAATAGTATTCCATCACAATCTTATATAACAACTTGTTCTGCCTTTCCTGAGCTGATGCGTATCTCCCCTCAATCTCCAATTCTTTGCTACCACTAAAAGAGCTACTATAAATATTTTTGTACTATGTATTAGGTCCTTTTCCTTTTTGGGGGGGATGGGAGGAAATACATACTTAGTATTGGTATGACTGGATCAAAGAGTATGCATGATTTTATAGCACTTCGGGCATAGTTCCAAATTGCTTTCCAGAATGGTTGGATCAGTTCAAAACTGCACTAACAGTGCAGTAGTGCTTCATTTCTCACATCTTCTCCAACATTTGCCATTTTCCTTTTCTATCATATTAGTCAATCTGATAGATGTGGGGTGGTAGCTTAGAGTTGTCTTGATTTGCATATCTCTAATCAAGAGTGATTTAAAGTATTTTCTTCATATGACTATAGATAGCTTTGATTACTCATTGAAAAACTGCCTGCACATGCCCTTTGACCATTTATGAGTTGAAGAGTGATTCTTATTTGGCTCCTTTCTCTATATATTTGAGAAATGAGGTCTTTATCTAAGAAACTTGCTGGAACATATCGTGTGCATGTATGATAACCGTATATTTCCCTCCATTCTATTTTTCTCTCTGTTTATTCTACTCTCTTTTTTCACCTTATCCTTTCTCAAAAGTGTTTTGCTTCTGACTTTTATCTCCCTCAATCCATCCTTCCTTCTGTCATCCCCCTCTTTCTCTTCACCCCTACCCCTCCTACTTTCCTGTAGGTAAGATAAATTTCTATACCTAACTTGAGTGTGTGTATTATCCCCTCTCTGAGCTAATTCCAATGAGAGTAAAGTTCAAGTGTTCCCTTCCACCTTCCCTACATACCACTTCACTGTAAAGGCTCCTTCACACCTCTTTTATGTGAGATAATTTACCCCCATTTTACTTCTCTCCTTCTCCCAGTGCATTCCTCTTTCTCATCCTTTAATTTTATTTTTTAGCTCTCATTCCTTCATATTCAACCCACACCTATGCCCTCTATGTTTATTCCTTTTGAGTGCCCTAATAATGAGAAAGTTCTTATGAGTTACAAGTATCATCTTCTGATATAGGAATGTAAATGGTTTAACCTTATTGAATCCCTTATAATTTCTCTTTCCTGTTTACATTTTTAAGCTTCTCTTGAGTCTTTTATTTGAAAGCTAAATATTTTATTTAGCTCTGGTCTTTTCATCAGAAATGCTTGTAAGTCCTCTATTTCATTGAATATCCTTTTTTTCCCCACCAAAGGATTACATTCAGTTTCACTGTATAGGTGACTCTTGGTTGTAATTTTACCTCTTTTGCCCTCCAGAATATCGTATTCCAAGTCCCCTGCCCCACCTTTGGGATCCTTTAATGAAGAAGTTGCTAGATCTTATGTTATCCTAGTTGTGGTGCCATGGTATTTGAATTGTTTCTTTCTGACTACTTGATTTTGGAACTCTGGAATTTTCTGGGAGTTTTCACTTTGGAATCTCTTTCAGGAGGGGATTGGTGGGTTCTTTCAATGTTTATTGTACACTTTGGTTTTAGGATATCAGGACAATTTTCCTTGATAATTTCTTGAAAGACAATGTCTAGGCTCTTTTTAAAAATCTTGGCTTTCAGGTAGACCAATAATTCTTAAGTTATCTCTCCTCAAAATATTTTCCAGGTCAGTTGTTTTTTAAGGAGATATTGCATATTTTCTTCTATTTTTTCATTCTTTTGATTTTATTTTATTGTTTCTTAATGTCTCACAGATCCATTAACTTCCAGTGGCCCAATTCTAATTTTTAAGAAATTATTTTCTTTAGTGAGCTTTTGCAGCTCCCTTTTCATCTGGACAATTGTAATTTTTAAGGAGACTTTTTCTTAAGTGAATTTTTTGCAACTTTTTTTTCATATAGTCAATTTTGATTTTTAAGAAGGTCTTCTCTTCAGTAGATTTTTGTGCCTCTTTTACCATTTGTCCTATTTTGGTTTTTTTAAGGTGTTATTTTCTTTCTTCTTTTTCCCAAATTTATTAATTTATTTGTTTTCAGTTTTCAACATTCACTTCCCTAAGTTTTAAATTTTCTCCCCCTCCCTCCCCAAGATGGCATAAAATCTTATATGGGTAAAGTGTTATTTTCTTCAGTGGTTTCTGTGCTTCTTTTACCAAGCTGTTTGACTTTTTCCATGATTTTCTGGAATCCCTCTCACTCCTTTTCCCAATTTTCTTTCTACCTCTCTTTGATTCTTAAAATCCTTTTTGAGCTCCTCCAGGAATTCTTTTGGGGCCTGATACAAATTCACATTTTTCTTTGAGGGTTTGGGTGGAAGAGTTTTGACTTTTTTGTCTTCTGAGTTTGTGTTTTGGTCTCCCCTGTCATTATAGTAATTTTCTATGATCAGGTTCTTTTTTATTGTTCACTCATTTTCCTATCTTTTTCTTGACTTTTCACTTTACAGTAAAGTTGGGCTCTGCTCCCAGGGTGGAGGGGGCATGGTCTCAAGCTTCAGGCTTTTTCAGAGCTAGTTCTGGGTATCTGTAATTTTACAGTTCTTCCAAGGTGGTAGGACCTAAGGAGAGGTGTAGGTGTGGTCACTGCTCCCCTGACCTGTGCTCTGGTCTGTGAGGGACCACAAGCACTCTTTTCTACCTTGAAACTGTGACCAGAGTCCCCCCTCCTATGCTATGACAAGTTCTGATGTGCTAGTGTTCCTCCTTGCCCTGAGACTGCCACCTAGGATTGCAAGCCAAATTCATATATGGGCCCTTTGACAGAGTCCTGCACCCAGTGCAGGCAAACAGACCCCTGGAATCTCCTGACCAGTTGTCTGGGCCTTTCACCATCTGTGGACTGAGAGGTCCAGAGGCAGCCACTGATTCAGTCATTCCCAAGGACTGCTGCTGGTTTATTGGAGCTCAGCCTGTTCTGGACTGTGTCTACTCTCACTCCAATGTGGCAGACCTTTCCTGCCGATCTCCTAAGTTGACCTTTGGTGGGTTCTTCTGCTCCAGAATTCATTCTAAGGCATTATTTGAAAGTCGTTTGGAGGGGAATTTGGGAGAGCTCAGGTGAGTCCCTGCCTTTTCTCCACCATCTTGGCTCCACCTCTCCTAACTTGCTTTTAAAAGACAAGATGTATTCTTTAGTGAGGAGTCAAAGCAGGAGATATCTTGGAGGTATTCTGGGACCTCTGTGAGTCAAGAAGAAAGCCAGCTGTAGAAGAACTGACCCAGGACAGAAAATCATTCTTGAACTGGAGGGGGTGGGAGTGGGGGTAGGGGCATTCTCTTCTTACCCTCTCCCTGATCCACTTCCATCAGCCTAGTAGAGATGCCTGCTGAGTGGGAAGACTCAGCCCTGGCAGCAGGAGCTGAGCTGTTGAGAAGAACAGGCTCAGGGAGCATGGCTCCATACAAAGGGAAGCAGCCTGAGGGCAGGCACCACATGGGGGCTGTAGGGATTTTGGTGTTTCTGTCTTTGAACTCCTTGAGAGTCCAAGGATAGGGCCATTAGAGTCCCATTTTCCCTACATAATTCCAAATCATCTCTAGGATGTTTGTACCCCACCCTTCTCCCCCCCATTACTCCACCAGCAGCATACCAGCATGCCTGTCTTTGCCAGTTAACTGGGTGTGAGGTAAAATCTCAGAGTTCTATCAGAGGCTTTGTCTGCTTCCCCCTTAAAAAGCCAGGTCAGGAAGGAAGGTATGAACAAGTACATACCAGCCTGGCCCAGTTCATCATCCATCCTGCTCAGGGGCATGTCACAGGCTAAGGAAGACAGGAGGCAAGGGGCTTGTTCACTCCCAGCAAGGAGACAGGCTAAATCCAGGTCAGAGTTTCAGGGGCAGCATCAATCCCCTTATGTAAGGGGATATTTTCAAAGCTAGCACAAAGGTCTCATTCTTTAACCTTGTGGGACGCTTCCTAGTCAACTCCAGGCCCATGTCTCCAAGTGGCCCTTGGGAGGCGCTGGAGCCAGGGTGTCCTAGGAGTATACAGTGTCTCCCACCCATCATCCACATTGGGTATCAATGAAAAGGGGGCCCAATGACCAGGCAGAGAAGGAGAAATTGAGAGGTCAAGGTCAAACTGGAAGAGTACCCAGTTCTTTAATTGGATTCAATTAATTAGCCCTGTGTCTTCTCTGCCTCTGTCTGCTTCTGTCTGCTGACTACAATTCTATCAGGTCCCTGCTTGAACTAAACTGCCAAGCATTCAAATGGTGCATCAGAGAGCGCAACTCCGATAGACTGGCCACGTTGTTCGAATGCAAAATGTACACTTGCCAAAAAAATTATTTTATGGAGAACTCTCATGGGGCAGGTAATCACATGGTGGCCAGAAGAAGCAATACAAGGACACTCTCAAGGTCTCTCTCAAGAACTTTGGATTTGATTGTGTGATATGGGAGACACTGGCACAGAACTCATGGCATGCCCACATCAGAAAGGGTGCTGGGCTCTATAAGCAAAGCAGAATTTAAACAGCACAAAGTAAACGTAGGATGCACAAATTTGGAGTAACCACCCCAAATATTCACGTGGACTATCTGTGCCCAACCTGTGATAGAGCTCGTACTGGTCTGATCAGTCAGTCAGACCCACTGACACTTCACTTTATCATGGTGATGTCATTTTAGTCCTCTTTGAGAATGAAGGGCAACAGCCCACCAACAATTCAGGCTTAACCTCTCTTGCTTCTCATAGGGACAGGAAGTTGAGGGAGATATCTGGGGATCAATAGCAAGATGGGGAGATTTCATCAGTCAATTGGATTCTATCTTGCGTCTCGCTTTATTTGATCCTCTAAATAAATTCCTTCAATGCTCTGTCAGACCCACAATACACGACCACATGATCTGAACACTAAGTCATAATATGGAAATATGAAGAGAGCAGGACCAGGTAGCTTTGACAGCTCTGGCTGGTGGATGGAGGTGAGGAATTCTTTATCAATCGGTCAACAAGCATTTATTAAGCACCCAGTCTGTGGTAGAGAATGAGCTAAACGCCAGGAAGATAAACAAAGGCAAAAAAATAGTATCTGTCTCTAAGAAGGTCCAAGTCTAATGAAGAGACAATCTACCAAGAACTCTGTGCAGAGAAGGTGTAAACACACAGGGAGGGCACCAAAGGAGAGAGTGAGGCCAGCAAAGGCCTCTTGCAGCAGCTGGGGTTTGACATGGGGCTTGCAAGAAGCCAGAAGTAGCTCTGAAGAAGGCAGAGGTGGAGAGAATTTGAGGGATAATGTCAGAGACACTTGAGAGGCAGAGATGAGAATACCCTCGGCAGCAGTAAGTGGGACAGGGGAGTCAGGGATAACCCCAAGGTTCAGAGTCTAGGGAATGGTGACAGGGGAATTGGAAAGCGAGGTGAGCTGGGAGGGAGGGACCTGCAGGTCCTGAGATGTTAGGGGACTCCTAAGGGAGATGTCCAAAGGCAGTGGGTGATTCTGGCCCAGAGCTCAGGAGAAAGGGGAAGACTAGATACAGAGCTCAGAGGTGGGGCTGATGAGATGCCTGAGGAAGGTGGTGGGAGGGAGAAGAGAAGGGCTCCCCGACAGTGAATTTGTATGACCTGGTTTAAGATTTCCCAAAAGGCACTGGAAGGAGGAGGAGAAACTGGAGACTGACAGTGGGGACACTGCAGAGAGGTCGGGAAGGAGGAGGATGGAGAAAAAGCCTCTGAATTTGGCGAGTAAGAGACTCTCAGGGACTTGGGAAAGAGGGGCTTCTGGTGAGGGACAAGTCAAAAGCCCAAGGGCATCAGGCATAGAAGGGGCAACAGGAGAGGAGCTGAGGGTAGGGAGCATGGATTGCTTTTTCAAGTTTAGCCACAAAAAGGAGGAAAGATATAGGACCTTAGCAAGTAGGCATGCCTAGATGGAGTGAAGATTTATTAAATGTTTACTGCGTGCCAAGCACTGTGCTAAGCCCTGCGAATATCCTTAAAAGTCAAAGGAAAACCAGGCTGTTCAAAATGCTCACATTCTAAAGGGGAAAGATGAAGTTGGAAAGGGAACTTTCCATCAGGACCAAGTCCAGAAAGTTAGAAGCCGAGCCAGGAGAATGAAAGGTGACGGAGCTGGGACTCTTCTCCACCCCACACCCCACCCCCCAGGCCCCGAGACCCTGACCTTGAAAGAGCTCCCCCATGAGGGAAGGGGTGGGCTGGATGGAGAGATGTAAGGGGGGAGGTGGCTGCAGAGGAAGGTGGAGGCAGGGGGAGCATCCTGGAGATAAATGGGGCCATGGGGATGGGGGAGAAGGTGGGATAGGACCAGCTTGCCTGTGTAGGTGGAGGGCTCGCAGGTGCGAGGAGGAGAGCCACTGCACCAGGTGAGACTGGGGAGGACAAGGCTGGGCTCTTCCCTCTCTCTAAAGTCGACTTGCCCTTCTGTGCCTCCCTGCCTCGGGGGGCAGCACGCATTTATGAAGCGCCTTTGGTATGCCAGGCACCCAGAGGGGTGTGGAGGAGCACCAGAAACGCCACAGCAGCACCTGCCTCAGGGAGCTCCCAGGATACTTCCCCACCCTTAGCAAATATTTATCTAAACCCTGAAAAAACAAGGCCTGGGTGCAAAGCTGAGTCGCCCATTGGCCACATCTGGAATCTGGCCCTGCTGCATCTTCAGCCCTTCCCCCTCTCTGAGAAGGCAGGAGGGGGAAGGGGGGGAAGGGAGGAATGGGAAGAGGGAGGAGGAAATGGGGGGAGGGGAGATGAGGGGGAGGGGGACGAGAAGGGAGAAGGGGAAAGGAGGAGCAGGAGAGGAGGGTTCTTCCTCAGCTCTCTGTGCTCAGAGGTCAAAGTCTTTCTAGGTGGCTTTCCCTCTGGATGTTGTCGCTGTTGGCACCCAGAGGTCACCCTAGTTTCTTCTGAAATGGTCTATTTTGTCATTTCTTGGGACCCAATTGCCTTGCATTGATGGGCCCCATTTGTTCAGCCTTTCCCCACTGAAGTGAGGGGACTCCTTCGTGTTGGCACAGCTAGACCAAAGGGCACAGTTTGGGAACTTCCTGGGCTTCTGGTGTGGGGCAGGAGGGAGATAAGCATTGCAAGGGGGTGGGGACTGGGGCATGGGAAAGGCCTGATGGAGTTGGGAGAGGGGACACCAGGAGACAGAGGGGTGGAGAGAGAGTATTCCAGGAATAGGTGCCCAGAGGTGGGAGATGGGGTGTCTAAAGGGGGAACATGGGCAGACAGCACATGTGGAGGAGAGGGGAGTTTCCTCGGTTTCTTCTCCCCCTTCCCCTGGATTTACTTGCGCATATCTTGTGCCCCCTTCTTTCTGCTTGGATGGTCTCTGTATCCCCAACCTAGCTCAGCTGTTGGCTAGAATCCCATGGGAGGGGAGAAGGTATTGGGGGGCCAGGCCAGGCAGGCCCATCTCAAGCCTGGGAAGGGCCTCCAAGCTCTGCTGGGGGCTGAGGCAGGACCCAGAAAACCACCAGGCAAGTTCAAAGAAGGCAGACAATCACCTGGTTATGCCCATAATTATCCCAGGCACCAGGCCTACCAAGGTGGGATGAATGGGTCGCTTGTTTCTGTGCCACAGTAGAGGATAGATGCCAGGCCGCCAGGGGCCTAGTCTCATTGGAATGTGAACCCAGCCCCAGGGATATCACTGAGTGGAGGCGGGGGTGGATGTGGGAGTGGGTAGCAGGCAGTCACGTGGGATATGTCCCTAGAGGGCCTCCTGTGCCTCCTTGCCCAGTGCCTCTGTGAGTCTCCTGCCAGAAACCCTCTGAGAATGGGAAGGGGCAACCCTCCAGGCATCTTGATGTGGTCCGTACATCAGGCCTTTGAATGCTGCATTTGAATGAGTATGTGTGTGAGTACGTGTGAGTATACATGTGCCTGTGTATGAGTGTGTGTGAGTATATCAGTACGTGAGTGGGTGCGTATGTGTTAGTGCATGAGTGTCTGTGAGTGTTCTAGTGCATGAGTGTGAGGGTTGTTAGTGTATGAGTATGTGTGTATGAGTGTGTTAGTGTATGAGTATGTGAGTGTGTTAGTGTATGAGTGTGTGTGTGTGTGTGTGTGTGAGGGTGGCAGGTAGAGGATCACAGCAGCATTGGTTTAAGCAAGAAGGGTCAGGAGAAGGCAACCCATTCAACCCTCTCATGATTTTAATACGAATAATACATTAATTTGAAATCATGAACTTTATGTTGCCTCAACAAATATAAATAAGCAATTAAAGAAGATACGGAGTAACTGTCCCAACAAAATCTTAAAATTATGCATAAGACAACATTGATTTTAAACACCTACTATGCACCAAATGGGCATCTGGCAGGTGCAGTGGACTTACTAGCTAGCTGTGTGACCCTGGGCAAGTCATTTCACCCTGTTTGCCTCAGTCTCTCATTCCTAGAACAAGTTGGAGAAGGAAATGGCAAACCACTACAATATCTTTGCTGAGAAAACCCCAAATGGAGTCACAAGGAGTCAGACAGGACTGAAACAACTGAACAACATTGACAAAAGCTCCAGAAGCCAGAAATACAAAGACAAAAATGGATGTGTGGTCTTGGCGGCCTGTGTGCTCCCTCTGTGATTCACATCCACCTGCCCATGTAGGGACCCCTCTTCTGTCCTGCTTCAGGATCCTCCCAGCATGCTGCTACACTTCCCCCTTTCTCCTGCTTCCTGAGGGGCTGTGGGACCACTCTCTGCTGGCCCTCGTCTGTTCCATACAACCTCCCATCTTCTTTCTTGATTCTACATCTCACACTCTTTCCTCCTCCACGTTCTCATTGGCTCTCTAACCCCGCACCCTCTGAGTGTCCCCCTCCGTGCCCACTGAGTGATGCTCAATCTGGCCTTTTTGGAGGCTGTAGAAGTGTACTGGGATTGTAAAGATGACCCTTGTTTATGGGAGAGGCTTGGGGTTAGTGATAGACCTTTGCAATTTCCTGAAGGCCACATGGCCCATCTTCCATGCCTCACTCTGCATTGTTCCTCTGGATTTCTCTGTCATGAACTTCCTCCATTTCAGCTTCATTTTATATAGTTAGATTGTAATCTCTTTGAGGTCAGATACTGTCTTTTTCATATGTGTATTCCCAGCATTTAGAACGTGTATCTCCACACATAATATAAACAAACATACATATGTGTTTACCCCCCCACACACAAATGTGCACATATATCTACATGGTATACATGTGTATGTACATACACTTCTTCCTCTCCTCCCAAGACTATGGGCTCTTGATTTCACTGCCTGTAGTAGCCTGGACAATGGGGTTTTCATCCCCTTGGTTTTTCACAGATGAATGCTTATCCAACTCTAACTTAGAGTTATGGCAGCTCTCCTCCACATACACAGATGAGTAAATGGAAGGCCACTTGAGAAGATGAGCAGGCTGATAGCTGGGATGGTCAGGAACAGCTCCCTTTACTTAGTGAAATGTCCCTAAGTTGGGTCCTGAGAGCTTCTGATCTGTCTCCCCCAGCTCCCATCCATTTGCCTGCAAATGGAACCAGGTGTGGTGGAGACTTCTGTCCATTAATAGACAGGAATTACCCAAACTCTTTAAGTGCCCAGTCTCTCAGATTTCTGGGGGCAGAGATGAAGCTGAGTGGCCAATGATCAATTCTTCCCTGGTGGCCACCTTAGAGTCAGAGGAGTCAGGAAGGAATATAATCCTGGCAGTGGAGAGAAGAACCAGTGATGGAGGAAGAAGCTGGCTCCTGAGAGAGTCACTCTTGGACAGAGGCATGAAGCAGGGAGCTGAAGGTAAAGCAGTGGATGTTTAAATCACATTCACCAAAACATAACAAAGCTTTTAACGAAGCATCTTGAGCTGTTCTTGTGAGAAGCTGGAGAGACTCAGAGGTGGATTCTAAACTCTTTGATAGAGCTTGATAGCTCCAAGCTCCCTTGGGGGAGTGTCCCGAGGGTCTGCACTTGGCTCCTGATGCTTGTCACGTTGATCAATGACTCAGAAAAGAGCAGCAGTTATGTTTATCAACTATCAGATGCCTAGAGAATAGGATGAATGGCCAGCAGTCTGGATAATACCACTGGGATCCCAAAGGAAGGGAATGAATATAGAACCTACTATGTGCCAGGTACTGAGCTCAGTTTTTTTTTAAACAAATATCTCATTGGATCCTCACAGCAGTCCTTTGCAGGTAGGGTTGTAATCATCCCCATTTTACAGTTAAGGAAATTGAGTAAGACAAAGATTAAATGGCTGGCCCAGTGTCTAAGACACAGCTAGGAACTGAGGTCAGATTTGAAATCAAATCTTTCTGACTTCAGGCCCTGCTCCTTCACTTTGATCTGCTAGGGCTCTGGAAGGAATTGATAAGATGAAGTGCATTAAGATCCGGTGCAATGTGTCTACTTTGGGTGACCAGTGGAGGATGGGAGCTGTCCAGAGCCATAGTAGGTGCTCTCTAAAAGATATGGGACCTGACCAGAGTCAGGGTGGGAAGGGACTGCCTAAGCCAATTGGGCTGTGCTGGAGGGGTCCACATCTAAGCACAGGGGGTGAGAGGCCTACTGCCCTCGCCAGACATCCGCTGGTGCCGGGGGCTAAGGTACCACGATGCAGGAAGGATGTTGGCTTCTTGGGGAGTGTCCAAAGGTGGGCAGTGTGGACAGTCCAAATGTAGGCTCAGACACCAAGGCAGATGACCCAAGGTACATTGCTTTACTTCTGCCTGCCTCAGCTTCCTCATCTGTAAAATGGGGATAATGATAGCTCTTCTCTCCCAGGCTTGTCATGAGGATCAAGTGAGACCATATTTAGCAGAGTGTCTGGCACCTAGTTGATGCATAATAAACAGTGATTGATGGATTGGTTGATCATCAAGGAGCACAAGCTCCTCCTATCTCTGTAGATTCCAGCCTTCCTGCACTGCTTGGGCTTCACAAAACTCTGGAGCCACTTGGAGTGACTCAGGAAACTGAGTCGTTAAGAGATCCAGTGACTTGTGTGGTGCTACTGCTCAGTGAGGAGAGAGTTTTTACTCCCTACTGGCTAGAAGGGTGAGCTACTGGGGCTTCTCAGCCCTGCTTTCCCCCTCCCTGGGCCCTCCCTATGCCCTTTAGTAACCTGGGAGCTGAATTTGCCCCGCCCCACTGGGTGGGCTCCCAGGGACAAGGCACCTGCAGACTACTCTCAGGCCAGCCCTAGTGCTTACACCTTGAGCTGGGTTAGAGGCACCCCAGAGGAAGGAGGACTATCAGGTACAAGAGTAAGAGAGGGGTTGGGGGCCACACCAGAGACCCTCAGAGCCTAGCCCTGGCCTGGAACTCACCTCTAGCCTCTGGCAAAGCTGTCATTTGCCAGGGAAAGGGGCAGGGCCCCCAGGAGTGAGCTGAACTGAAGACTGACACCATCTCCCCATTTTCCAGGTAGGCCTGCTCCATGACCAATGTGGATTCCCACATAGATGGCCTCAGTGCCCTCCTCCTGTACCATCTCTCCCTGATCCATCATTTTGGCAGCCAGTCAGGGAAGGCCATTTCAGTTTGCTATGAGGTAGAGCCAGGCATAATGGTGGGAGATGGGTAGCACACCTACAGAGACAGAACAATGGAAAATTCACCTTGGTTGGTTTGGTCTATAAGACATCAGGGTTACAAGAATACAAGTCATTCCCCAATTGATAAATGGTCAAAGGATATGAACAGGCAGTTCTCAGAGGAAGAAATTAAAGTTATCTGTGGTCATATGAAAAAATGCTCTAAATCACTATTGATTAGAGAGATGCAAATCAAACCAACTCTGAGGTGCCATATCACACCTATCAGACTGGCTAACATGACAAAACAGGAAGATGAAAAATGTTGGAGAAGATGTGGGAGAGTTGGACCACTAATTCATTGCTTGTGGAGCTGTGAGCTGATCCAACCATTCTGGAGGGTAATTTGGAACTATGCCCAAAGGGCTACAAAAATGTGCATACCCTTTGACCCAGCAATATCACTTCTAGGACTATATCCCCAAGAGGTCATAAAAATGGGAAAGGGTCCCACATGTACAAAAATATTTATAGCAGCTTTTTTTTGTGGTGGCCAAAAACTGGAAATCAAGAGGATGCTCATCAATTGAGGGAATGGCTAAACAAGTTGTGGAATATGAATGCAAAGGAATACTACTGTGCTACAAGAAATGATGAACAGGAAGATTTCAGAGAATGCTGGAAGGACTTTTAAAATTATTTTTATTTTATTTGCTTTCAGTGTTTTGCAATCACTTCCATACAATTTAGATTTTTCCCCTCCCCCTCCCTCTTTTCCCCCTCCATCCCCCCTCCTTTCCCCAGTCAGCATACAATTTTATATAGGTTCTACACATACATTCCTATTAAATACATTTTCACCTTAGTCATGTTACACAGAAGAATCAAAATGAATGGGAGAAATCATAAAACAAACCAAAACGTAATACAAAAGAAAATGATCTGCTACATTCTGTGATCAAATTTCGTAGTTCTTTCTCTGGATGTGGAAGGCATTTTGCCTCAAGAATCCTTTGGGAATTTTTTAAGTCCTTGTATTGCAACGAAGTTCTAAATCTACCAGAAAAAATCCTCGCGCACTGTGGTTATTGCTGTGTATAAAGTTCTACTGGTTCTGCTGCTTTCCCTCAGCATCAGATCATTTAAGTCTTTCCAGGCCTCTCTGAAGTTTTCCTGTTCATCATTTCTTATAGCGCAATAGCATTCCAATACATACATATACCACGATTTATTCAGCCATTCCCCAATTGATGGGCATCCCCTCTATTTCCAGTTTTTGGTCACCACGAAGAGTGCTGTCATAAATATTTTTGTACATGTGGGACCCTTTCCCATTTTTATGATCTCTTTAGGAAACAGTCGTAGAAGTGATATTGCTGGGTCAAAAGGTATGCACATTTTTGTAGCCCTTTGGGCATGGTTCCAAATTGCTCTCCAGAATGGTTGTATCTGCTCACAGCTCCACAAGCAATGAAATAGTGTTCCAACTCTCCCACATCTTCTCCAACATTTATCATCATCCTGTTTTGTCATGTTTGCCAATCTAATAGGTGTGATGTGGTACCTCAGAGTTGTTTTGATTTGCATCTCTCTAATCAATAGTGATTTAGAGCATTTTTTCATATGACTATAGAGAGCTTTAATTTCTTCCTCTGAAAACTGCCTGTTCATATCCTTTGACTCAGTTCTCTACACATTTTAGAAATGAGGTCTTTATCACAGACACTAGTTGCAAAAATTCTTTCCCAGTTTTCTGCTTCCCTCCTAATCTTGGTTGCATTGGGTTTGGTTGTGCAAAAACTTTTCCATTTAATGTAATCAAAATTATCTATTTTGCACTTCATAACGTTCTCTATCTCTTGTTTAGTAAAAAATTCTTTCCTTCTCCATAAATCTAATAAATACACTGTTCCTCGCTCCACTAATGAGTTCACAGTATCAATCATCATGTCCGGATCATGCACCCATTTGGACTTTATCCTTGTGTACAGTGTCAGGCGTTGCTATGCCCAATTTCCACCACATTCTTATCCAGTTTTTCCAGCAATTTTTGTCAAACATCGAGTTCTTATCCCAGAACCTGGGGTCCTTAGGTTTATCAAACAGTAGATTGTTACATTTATTGCCTGCTGTGTTTTAAGTACCTAACATATTCCACTTGTCTACCCTTCTGTTTCTTAGCCAGTACCAAGTGGTTTTGATGATTACTGCTTTATAATACAATTTGAGATCTGGTAGAGTTAGGCCGCCTTCCCTAGCATTCCTTTTCATTAGTTCCCTTGATATTTTGGACCTTTTGTTCTTCCAGATGAATTTTGATGTTATTTTTTCTAGCTCTACAAAATAATTATTTGATAGTTTGATTGTATGGCACTGAATAGGTAAATTAATTTAGGTAGAACTGTCATTTTTATTATATCATCTCAGCCTACCCATAAGCAACTGATGTTTTTCCACTTACTTAGATCTGACTTTATTTGTGTGAAAAGTGTTTTGTAATTGTGTTCCTATAGTCCCTGGGTTTGTTTTGGTAGGTAGACTCCCAAATATTTTATAGTGTCTACCCTAGGTTTAAATGGGATTTCTCTTTCTATCTCTTGCTCTTGGGCTTTGTTAGTAATATATAGAAATGCAGAAGATTTGTGTGGGTTTATTTTGTAACCTGCAACTTTGCCAAAGTTGTTTATTATTTCAAGTAGTTTTTACTTGATTCTCTGGGATTCTCTAAGTATATCATCAAATCGTTTGCAAAGAGTGATAACTTAGTTTCTTCTTTGCCTATTCTAATTCCTCCAATTTCTTTTTCTTCTCTTAT
>CM053771.1:556609252-556629560 GCA_028658325.1 Potorous gilbertii
GGACTTCTATGAATTGATGCTGAATGAAGTGAGCAGAACCAGAAGAACTGTTACACAGTAACAGCCACAGTGTATGAGAACTCTTTCTGATAGACTTAGCCCTTCTCAGCAAAGCAAGGACCTAAAACATTTTCAAAGGACCCTTGATGCAAAATACTAGCCACATTCAGAGAGACAACTATGGAGCTGGAAGACATAAAGAAGCAGACTATTTTCTTTTTTGTCGTGTTTTGTTTTTTCTCATGATTTTCCCCATTCATTTTCATTCTTTTATGCAACATGACTGATATGAAAATGTGTTTAATAAGAATGTATGTGTAGAGCCCATATAAGATTGTATGCCATCTTGGGGAGGGAGGTAAGAGGGAGGGGGAGAAAATTTAAAACTCATAGAAATGATTGTTGAAAACAAATTAATAAAAAAAGACTAGTTGAACTAAGAGCTCTAAAAAATAAAAAGACACCAGGATTGGTGCCATCATCTTCCAGAGGAGCTTACCCTGAAGAGGTCTCCAAGGCCACAGGAGGTCAGATTTAAAGCTAGGGGTAGGAGATGGAGTAGAAAACCTCAGAAGCTGTAACTGGAGAGCCCAGATTCTGAACCAGCTCCTCTCATCCCAGATCCAGCCCCTCTTCCATTGCCCACCCCCAAGCATGGAAAAAGAACCCGGAGTCATTTCAGATAAGACACTCCCTGGCCACATCCTTGTGTTTACACAGCCTGGGCTAGTTCCCAATCTCTCTTTTCGCTGTGGAGACATCATAAACTGACCTGAGCTTTCTTCAACCCTTGGGAGGAAGTAAAACCTAAGACCACCTCCATGCACCTGGGAGCCCAAACATTTCTCCAAGATGATTAGGAAACACGGGCCAGGACCTCAAGTGATTGGACATCCTTGTATCTGAGATCTTCAGACGTGAAGGGCTCAGGTACCTTGCAGGGGCAGGCAGGGCTGGGGTCTGTCTGCATTCACCTGGGTGACACCCAGCAGCGTCCTGAATGGGGCCCTCTTCTCCCATGAGCCTGACTCATGGGCGGCCACACCATCAGCAGCTGGCAGTTAGCACAGAGCACTCCCCCAAGGTCCACCACCCATTCTCTCTGCAAACCCACAGAATTAGCAGGCATTCATCACAGACTTAGCACAGAAAATGCAAGAAAGGACAGGGGGCCAGGGTCAGAGGGCCAGGTAAAGAAGCAGGTCCTTCCTCTTTCTCCGGCTTCTGCCTTTGTGCAGGGACCTGGGCCACCCTCCAGGGGAAAGATATACAGAGTTGCAGAGGGCCGTCCCATGTGCCTTGCCCCAGTCACACTCACAGTGCCTATTTCTCACAGCACCCACACTGATGGGGGCACAGTCAGGGTTAAGGAGTGGGTATGCCTCCAACATTGGGGGCATAGGGTCTCATCACACCTTGGACCACCCTTTCTCCAGTCACTTGCTGCCTCTCACTCCAAGGCTCCTGCTCCAGACTCCCTTCTATATTCTGAGGCAGTTGTGCTGGGTCCCAAGGATAGCTTGTGGTTGTCTCAAGAAGGCTCTGACATTCTTGTGGGGGGAGAGGCAGAGTTGGTGGCTGAAAGATGGGATGAGACAGACAGAGAAAGCCTGGGGGAGGCCTGGGCAGTGGCAAAGATGATCTCCCAGCTTCCTGGACCTCTCTGCATCCTGCCCCACCCATGTGCCTGACACAGAGCACATTTGGATAAACATGGACTCTGTAAATAGCTCTGACAAATAAGGGAGACCTGGGTGGGGTGGGCGGGGGGAGCAGCATGTCATCTCAGAGACTCCGGCAAATGAGGAAAGACAATCAAAGAGTTGTTTCGATTTGCATCTTTCTAATGAGACAAATGAGGAAGAGCTTGGCCCTTGGAATGACCTTGTTACCAAAGGGGTCACAGAGGACAAGGAGGGGGTCCTGGACATAGTTGTGCCTCTGTCTATGTATCCATCTACACATGTACACATGCATGCACGCACAGACATGTACACACAAACACAGTGCTCACACACATGCTTACATACAAATGTTTGTACACACACACATATCCCAGGCTTTAGGATTTGAAGGTGTTCTGAAAAAAGATGGATATGGCCCCATGGTCTGAGCCAAACTCTGAAGGCAACTGTAGCTGAGAAGGGATGCCACTGTCCACCACCACCTTCCCATGACTTTTCCTCCATCTTCTCTCTAGAATCCTGTGCTTGGTGATGTCTCAGGGTGGGTGTGGAGGTCCCAGTCCCATTAAGATGCCTTAAAAGGATCCCCCAAGAGCAGGTCCCTCATTGTGGGGGGTGGACTGGGAAGGTTCAGGGCTTGTGGGTAGCCAAACAGGTCAGTCATAGGGCAGCCCCAGATGGGAAGGATGTTTGCTTAAAGTGTGACCCGAGGGAAAAAAGCCCTGTAGCCTCCACAGCACAGACAGAGCCCAAGGCCAAAGTGCTGAATGGCCAACTGGCCAGGGTGAGTGGGCTGAAGGAGGCAAACAGCCTCCCCCACCCAGAGTCTTCCTTGCAGCCAGGCCTGTGATCAATGAGGGACATCTCCAAAGTTCCCAGTGCCCCCTGGAAGTCCCTGAGAGGTCATGGGGGTGGGGGGCCAGGCTCATTCTCCTGAAGGAAGGGCAGCAGTGCTGGGGCTGGCAGGGGACAGACCTGAGACAAGGACAAGCGAGGGCCTAGTCAGGTAACAGATGACTGAGGGGAAAGATTAATGGACACAGTTTAATATGAGTCAGCAGTTTGGTACATTGTCCCCCTAAGGCCTGTGTGAGCACCTAGAGGGTTCACAGACAAGAGTGACTCCAGTGTCACACAGATTTAACCAATGCAAATCTAAAACTACAAGAAGGCAGGAAGAGTCTAAAAGTGCCTTGGTTGTCAACAAGCATGTATTAATCACCTGCTGTGAGCCAAGCCCTGAGACACAGAGAAACGCAAAACACAGAGATGCCCTCAGGAGCTCCCATCCCAATGGGGAGACACTGGGTGAACAGCCGCAGACAAACTCCAGGCAGGAGAAATGGGGAATTGTTAGTCAAGGCCACACTGGTTCAGGAGGGGAACTCTTTTATAAAAATGGCAGCAGCAAGGCCTGAGGTCAGGAAGACCTGAGTTCAAATCCAGTATCAGGTACTTCCAAGGTCTGTGACCCTGGACAAGTCCCCTCTGCCTGCCTCAGTTTCCTCATCTGTGAAATGGAGGTCATCATAGCACCTACCTCTCAGACTTGCTGTAAAGACCAAACTAGACAATAAATGTAAAACATTTTGCACATAGTAGGTGCTGTTCCAGTGTCAGTGGCTGCTACTGTTGCAGTTGTTATCACCACACTGAGGGAGCTTGGTCAGACTAGGACTCAACATCTCAGTCCTGGGGGCGGTAGAGGCAGGCCGGCAGTCTGCCTAGCCCAGAGGATATCCTGGCAGGAGGGAACATACTTGTTGGGAACCTGAGGAATTGATTAGAAAGGAATCTGAGGAAGGGAGAAGAAAGGTGAGACCTCCTGGGTGTTCATGTGGAAAGAAAACTCGGGGGACCCAGAAGTTGCACCATGTTGCCCACCCCCAACCCCGTGCCACAGCCTTTGCAAGCCTCGGAAGGTTCCTGCAGGAAAGCATCCAGGGAGCGAGTGGCTTCCCAGTTCAATGTTTTGCATGAGACCTGGTTTGTGTGTCACACTACTGACAGGGAGTCTCCCACCCCGCCTCTTGTTTCTTGACTAGTAAAAAGCACTTGGTTCAGGAAAGGCAAATGCTGCCTTACAGGCTCTGCTACAACCAGGTGTCTCAACACACAAGTGTATATGTACACACACATAGGTGGCACTCACCTCCATTTGCAAACCCACACAACACACATACAGGTACACAATACAGACACAATATGCACATGCACACACAACCACAGGCACACACATGCACAACTTGCACATGACCAGACACCTGCCTAGCTACCTACATCCCTGGGGAGCCTTGGGGAGGCAGTCTGAATTAGAGCCTGGGGGCCCGGCTTGGTGTCTGGCCCCCTTACTGCCTATGTGCCCTCCCCAGCCTTCCTCCGAGGCCCCTTCCATCTCTAAGCCTGTGCATTCCTCTCCCCTCCCAATATGTCAATGTTCTTCAGGATTTCTGGAAAGATTTCACAGTAGAGACCACCATATTCAATGACCACTGGGCTGTTAATACTCAGCAAGTCATAAAGCAGGGAGCCACTTGCCCTCCCCCATTACTCACCATTGTCGTGGGGCATGAGCGCTGAGGCCACTCTCTGAATGTGCCCGGTTTAGATGATTTGGTGCTGGGATGGGGCACAATCTGACCTGGTGGAGGGCTTCACTTGACTCTCCGAGTGCCCTCGTGGCTGGCTGGGTAGCGGCCAAAATGACGTGGGTTCTGACAGCTGTCTTCAAGGAAGGAGGGCTGAACCTTGTACTGTTTGGCCCTGTAAGGCAGTTTGAGAAGGGACGGGGGTGGGGTGGAGGTAAGAGAGATGGATGGAGGCTGGATGCTAGCAGAAATGAATATGGAATGCAGGGGTCCTGGCCCTGGAGACAGAAAGACTTGAGTTCAAATTCGGCCTCCGACACTGCCTAACTGTACGACCCTAGGCAAGTCACTTCAGCTTTGTGTGCCTCGGTTTCCCCTTCTGCCACGTACCTTCCAGGATGGTTGGGAGGATTAAAGGAGATAATCATTGTAAGGGGTCTCGCACCATGTCCCGCCCATAGTAGACAGTATAGAAATGTTAGCTATTATAATTTACTGTAATTACTATTCTAATTCGTCACTGTTACAAGCTGTGTGAGTTTGGGTAAGTCCTTTCACTTCTCTCTGTCTCTATTTTCTCATTTATAAAATGGGGATAAATGGAGCACTTTCCTCCCAAGACAGTTGTGAGGCTAGAATGAGATATTCCTAAAACTCTGGCCGGCCTTGAAGGACTCAGTAAACGCTAGTGATTGCTTGTCATCATCGTTCTCCTCCCCTCATCATTGTCAGGACAGGAGCCGTCCAGAGCGGCAGGGGTGGGCTGCCTAGGCGCAGGGGCTGGGGTCCCCTCTGCTGAGGCTCTTCAGCACCCCTCTTTCTGATCCTGGCGCAGGGTGCTGCTCCCTCAGGTACGTACTGAACGAATGGGTCCAAGGAACTGTACAGATCTCAGGTTCGGAGACTTGACAGTTCCCATTCCAGAGGCCTCAGCTTCCCAGCCCTTTCCTTTCTCTGGCCTCCCTCACAGCCACCCACTTCCTCCTAGGAGCCAGAGATTCTGGCTCAGTCCGGTTTCTGACATGTCCCAGGAACCTGCCAGGTATCTTGTTGGCATCTCTAAGAGAATGACTCAGGCTCTCTCCAACCAGACCTTAGCTTAATCCTTGCGGAATGCAATAATTACTCAGAAACTACAGGGGCTCTGACGCAGACAAAATGGTCCTTGGCTAAGTGGATGAGAATGCAGGGAACCAGCTCTTCCTCCCTAGGGCTCTCCCCACCCTCCCACTGGGGACTTGAGAGCTCCCAGAAGGCAGAGCTGGTAGCCCTCAAGTGCTACAGCTGCTCCTGGCTGCCCAGAGGGAGCTCAACCAGGGCTGCCCCCCACTCCAGCCTCCTTCCCCAAGTATAATATCTGGTCTCTCCCTTTCACATGGAATGCTCCTCAGGTCAGCACCCACATAGAACCAAAATCACGAGCCTCTACTGATGTAATTACTGTTACAAGTTAGCCAGAGGATGTGTTAGTTCAAATAAGAGATGTTTCATTAAAAGTATAGCAAATGAGGTGGCAAAAACTCCTTCCTTGATGATACGGGGTACACTGTCCCATAGGGGACACCACCAAATGGGGTTGCCAGACACACAGAGAGGGCAACCCACCTACAGATCACACAGGGCCAAGCAACATGTGTCATCAGGCAGGTATCAGGAACTTGGTGTCCAGATATGGAGCAAGCACACTGAGCAACTTAGTCCTTTGCCCCAGGGCCTTCTCTAGGCACCATCTCAACCAACTTAGCCCATCTACCTCAATGCCCCTCACAGTCTTTGCCCCAGGGCCTTCCTTCTCCAGTGTCTTGGAGTCCATCCCCTGACTAACTGCTTCCCCCTGCCCCACACTGCTTCAGCAGACCGACCTCACACCATCTCTCTGCCCTGGTCTCTTAAGCCCTACACCCTGCTGCTACTGCCAGCTTTGGGGAGGGCTCCCCACAACATCACTAACTGCCATAGACTTTGAGGGAGAGCCTTGAACAATCTCATCACCCTCTCTCAGTAGACCACCAATAGTCTGGTCCTCAGTGGTTCTCAAAGATTCTGAACCCCTTCCTGCTGAGGTTGGCACCTCTGCCATCTCCCTTACTCCTTTCCTCCCAGTGCCCCCCTCCACCAACATCCCATTCCAGTGCCACACTCTCTGGGGTGCTCACTGCTTAATTCACCCAGAGCCTCTCTCTTTCTCACTTCTCCTTCTTGGCCCTCTCTCTACAGCCAGACATCACTGTCTACTCTCCTTTCCTCTGAGGCAGTCATTGTTTTCAGTGAGGGAGTGGGCATAATCCTTCTTCCCACTGGCATGTCCCTGAGGTTCCTGCAGTCCAAACTCATTCCCCAGAGGGGATCCCGGTGGCCCTTATTTACCCCTCCCCCATTCTCCTTCTTCCCTGGAGGGGTCAGTGTCTGCTTCACAGACTAGGATTCGCATATCCACAGGGTGCTCCTTCAGTTCCTCTCCCTTCGCACTTCCTCAATCCACTCATTCTCTATGACCTCTCCCTCTTCACATCATCTCAGCCACACAAAGAGATGGGCACACCTTGGTCTGGTCATCATTCACAGATGTTCTACTTCCTTCATGACCTCTGAAATTCCCTCCTCGGCTGGTCACCTCTGTCACTCGTCTGTCTATCTGCCTGATGACCCTCTATTCTATCCTCCCTCAGTTCTTTTGAAGGCTGTCCCCCCTCCACTGGTTATGCTCCCCTCCTCCCTGCCCTAGCACAAGTATGTGGTGAATCAACTCCCTCTACACATCGACAAATCCCAAATCAGATCTCTCCTCTGCTATAGCTATTGCTGTCGAATGAAGCTGGAGAAAAATCCCCAGACTGTGTGGCTGACTGGATCCCTGGCAAATCCCTTCCTACCTCTCTGACTGACAAGTCCCACCCATCTCAACCACTTTTCTAACCTTCCTCATCCCTCCTCATGCCTGACTTGCCTTTGCCCCAGGCACTCCCTCCCCCAGTCTCCTCACCTCACATTTCATTGAGCCAGTTGGCCACTCACCAAGAACTCCTTCTTTCCTCAGACCCCATCATTTCCTTTCCTACCCTTGTCCCCCATGAAGAGGTGGCCTCCTTCTCTACATGCTTCCTGGATCCCATCTCTTCCTGTCTGCTCCAGCAAATTGACCTCCCATCAGGTCCACTTTTCAGGCTCCCTCCGTCTACTCCCTCCTTCCCTCCTTCCTGCAAACAGACTGACATCTGCGTTCTTCAAAAACACTTCACTTGATCCAGCTCTCCCCTCTAGTTTGCATGCTTTTCCTCTCCTCCCTGTCCTGACTGAACTTGAAACCACTCACCTCCGAGCCCTCTGAAGTCTGGCCTCTGATCTCCTCATTCCCCCCAAGCTGCTCTCTCCAGACTCACTCATGATCTTTTGTCACAGAACCCAATGGCCTTTTCTTGACCCATCCGCATCCTCTGACGCTGGTGATCCCCCCTTTTCTGGGACGCTGTCTTTTCTTAGTTTTCCTGCTGCTCCCTGGCTCCCGGTCTACTGACTGGATCCTCCTCCAGGTCATGGCAGACCTGATTGTCCTCCAAGACTCTGTCCTGAGCCCCTTTTTCTCTGTTTCTCCCCATCATGGAGGCAATGTTTGCTGTCTCTTTTGGGGACCTCATCAGGTCCCTTGTCTTTATGCAGATGATTCCCAGATACCAGAATCTAACCTTAACCCTAAATATGCTCCTGCATTCATTGATCTTACTTCAAATGTTCTGGCTTCACTGAGCATTTCCCTGGAGGAATCCTCACAAAAAATGCCTTCTTTATATTACAAGGATCACTCCATCTCCCACTCCCATCTTGGCCTTTCCTGTTTCTCAGAGGAATTCCCACTTAAAGTCAAATTCCAGGCAAAGGCTTCATCAGTGAATAAACATTTGTTAAGGACCTACTATGTGGAAGGCATAGGCTTCATCAGTGAATAAACATTTATTAAGGACCTACTATGCGGAAGGCATAGGCTTCATCAGTGAATAAACGTTTATTAAGGACCTACTATGCAGAAGGCATAGGCTTCATCAGTGAATAAACGTTTATTAAGGACCTACTACGTGGCAGGCGCTGCGCTAAGCATAGGGGATACTAAAGCAAACGTGAACCAGACGACGATGAGAGTCCTGTTCTTCTCACCCAAGACTTCCTCTTTTTTGATCACCCTTGGTGAGCTTCCAGGGGCAATGCCATCTGCACCCAGGGATTCACCAGAAGTGGGCAGCATTCAGGTATTGTAACAAGTCAGCTACAGCCCTGTGCCAAGGGCAGAGGATTTCCCAGAATGGTAGTTCTCGATTATGCCTTGAACAGCCATCCTAAGAAGACAACAGATTCTCTATTGTTGTCAGGACAGAACCCCTTTGCAGGGAGACACTGCCCACAGGCCTCTTCTCTCCTTCCTTTGTTTCTTACAGACATGGACAGTTTCAAGCTCACCGATGGCCTTGGAGCTGCCAGATCCAGAGTTCTTTCCTAAGTCCTTCTCCTGGATGCCTCTAAAATCACCGCCTCCTCCAGGATCCTTTCTTCTCACCTGTTTTCTTGGATGCTTCTCTTTCTCTTGGTGGTCCTCCTACCTGCTGCCTAACCCCATTTGCCCCTCTGACCTGCTGGGTCCACATCTTCCTCCCACATCCTCTATTCTGCTGTCCTGAACCCTCCTTTCTCTCTCCTTAGGTAATGGTATCGATTCCAATGTGTCCAATGATCATCTCCCTGATGATAACTCCCAAATGTATAGATCTGCTTCCATTCCTGAGTTCCAGTCTAGCATTAGCTATTGGACACTTCCAACCAGCTGACCCTTGAACATCTCAAACTCAGCATTCAGGAAAGGGCAAAGGGATCTCCTCTAATCCCTCTTCCAAGTGCCCTCTCTTCCATCACTGTTACAAGCATCCTTCCCATCACCCTCATTCACAGTGTTGGTACCATTCACTTCTTCAGTCCCTCTCATCTGTTGAGTTCCCAAGTTTGGGTGGTCCCGCCTGCAACAAGACTCCTTACCTCTATACCACTCTCCTTTTCTGTGGTTCAGACCTCAGTCAGACCTCTCATAAAAACCTCCTGTTACTGCCTCCTAATGTGATAATAGAGGCTTCTCTGCCTCAATGATTCATCTCCCATAGCTGTCAAATTGATGTTCCTAAATTCACATCTGACTCTATCACTGACCCACTAGAGAATCCTCAGTGAAAGCAATGTCTGCATCTGAAGACAGCTTGAACTAATGAGGACAGATAGACAGACTGCAGACTCAAGGCTCTCTAAGAGGGCCTGCAGAGAAGTTACATAGACTGTTAGGGAACAACTGGAGGGTCCCACAGCTATTGCCCCTTGGCCACATGTCCTCTCAAAGTCTGAGCTCCCTTTCCCCTGGATTCTCTGCTCTGGGAGGAGATGGTACCAGAGACTTTTGGAGAGTGGCTTCCTAGCATCTCTACAGATGTAGCAAATACCTGGTTGGCTAAGTGATATCAACTGATAACCAGTGTGGGAAAGCCCACCGGTGAGAGCCCAACAACAATGAGCTGGAGTTATGAACTGATCCAACCACTCTGGAGAGCAATTTGAAAGTCTGTTGAAAGGGCGTAAGACCATGCAATACCCCTGCTAGGTCTGTATCCCAAAAGACATCAAAAAACCAAAGAGGAAAAGCATATATATGAGAAAAAATATTTATAGCAGTTTTTTTTCTGGGGAAAAAGAATTAAAAATGAGGGGATGCCCATCCACTGGGGAGTAGTTGAACAAATCATAGCATGTGATTATGATGGAATACTATTGTACTATAAGAAATGATGAGCAGGATGCTCTCAGAGAAACCTGGAAAGACATAAATGAGCTGATGCTGAGTGACACACAACCCTGCAGGACAATCAGCTGGGAATGCCTTAGCTATGCTTCGTAATACAACCATCCAAGACAACTCTGAAGGACTAAAGATGAAAAATGCTAATCATCCCCAGACAAAGAGCTGATGGTGTCTGAATACAGATGGAAGCAGGCTTTTTTAAACTTTAATTCTCTTGAGGTTTTTTTTTTTGTCTATGTTTTCTTTCCCAACATGACAATTAGGGAAGTGTCCTGCATGACTACACATGTATAACCTCTAACAGCTTGCCTTCTCCATAGTGAGGAAGGGGGAGGGAGGGAGAGAATTTGGAACTTAAAGTTTTGGAAATGAATGTTAAAAATTGTTTTTACATATAACTGGTGAAAAATATAATACTAAATTAAAACAGCAATGACAAGCAACAAGAGGGTATTAAGTGCTTACTGTATGCTAGGCACAGATATGACAAAAAGACAGTCCCTGTCTTCAATCTGCCATCATCCTACTGAGGGAGCTGAAGATGGGAGGGAAGGTGTGAGAATGTGCCTGTGGGAGCAGAGGGAGAGAGGTAGGGACCACAAAGAGAGACTGACTGGCCTGGAAGAGCTTGGGAGAGACTGACCAATCAGAGCAAAGAGGCCCCAGAGGCAGAGTGGGGAAAGACCAGGGGCCTCCTTTAGAAAACTGTTCCTAGCCCCTCAGGGCTACCCCTAGAGCCTGGAGGAGACCATTCCTCTGGCATGGGGCCTCACTGAGTGAGGCTCTCCTCTCCCACCTCCATTCCTACCTAGAGCTGGCCAAGTGACTCAGCAGGTAGAGTACCGGGCCTCTGAGTTCAAATGTGACCTCAGACACTCATCACTTCACCTCTGTTTACTGTAGTTCCCTCATGTGTAAAATGGGATAACAACAGCACCTCCCTTCTAGGGTTGTTGTGGGAATCAAATGAGATAAGAATTGTAAAGTCCTTAGTACAGTCTTTGGCACACTGATTCCCTACTTCTCTTTCACAGCCCTCTGATGGTCTCCAGAGTTGTCCACTCCAGGCTCTCCAAGAAAGCCCTGGCGCAGTCCTGGTAGATCCATCGGTAAGGTCTCCTCTTTTCTGAAGACCCAGGGAACTATCAGTCAGCAACTGGCCTTCCCCAAGGTGAATACTGCTGCTGAGCATTCAACTATTAAAGCAATTAGCAGGGCCTGTAATTGGGAGCCCAGGCAATTCTCTTTCAGGGGCTGAATCATTTAAAAGGCTTGTGCATGAACTAAACGGCCCATGTGAGCAGCTGAGTCCCATGGGAACATTGGCCCAGTGAGAGCTGACCCTGCCCTGGCCACAGCAGGGACCTAATGGTGCTGCTTCACCTTGGTCCTGGCCCCCAAGAGTTGGACAATCCAACAGAGACCAAGCCATGTGCACAGAATGGCAGATGAACACTCACCTGGACAGAGAGGCAGGGGAGGGACCTCGGGGGAGGGCCAAACACAGGAGAGGTGGCTCCAACCATGTTGTGAGGGCTCTGAAGGTCAGGAACTGGAGCTCAGTAGCAGCTTTACTGAGTAGGAAATGACATGGGCAGACATGAGCTCTGTTACCAGGCTGGAAGCTGGATTAGGGCCAGGGAGAGTGGAGGCTCAGAGACCCATTGGAGGGGATGAGAGCACCTGGTGGTAGCACATGGTGGTTGGGTGAGGGGAGAGACGATGTGGGAGGCCTGTGGGCAGGACCTGGGACCCCTCATCTTCCTAGGCTGGGCCTCTGCCCAGGGCCACTTCCCAGGCCCAGAACCTGCTTTGCTACCAGCCTGGAGCCCACATCACTCACTGCTCACAGACCACATTGGTTTGTATATGTATGTCCATATGAGGAAGTGTGGGCCCATGGAAAGAGCCCCTGTCTCCATGTCAGGAGTCAGTCCTGTCATCACTTAGTGCAAGGGCTAGCACACATTAGGCACTTAAGTGTTCTCTGATGAATGATTGTCATTGACTTGTTGGTCAGACCTTGGGTGAACCAGCTCGTCTCTACTGAGCTCTGATTGTAAAGAACGTGCTATGAATTGGTGGTCTGACACTCTCTCAGACTGGAGCCTTCACTAGCATGGCTCAGCCCCATGCCCTCCACTGCAAGCTTCTCCAGGCCGCTGGGCACTAGGAGGCTGCCTTGGGCTGAACTGGGCACCCACCTTTTTATATTTGGTTATTCCTGCTCTCAATTAGCAGGGCTCTGTCTGCTTTGATGCTGGGGTCAGGTTTGGTGAAAAGCAGAGTCCTGAGCTGCCTGCTGGGCCCCACCCAGGAGATGGCAGAAGGAGCAAGTGTTTGGTACCAGCTGCCTGCTAAGGGAGTGCTATTGCCATTATCAGCTCCATTTTTATTTAAGGAAACTGAGGCAAACAGGTGACTAATGCAGGGTCATACTGCTAGTAGGTATCTGAGGCTGGATCCCTGGCTGTATCCACTGCACCACTTGCCCTGAGGCAGGGGAGAGGGAAGCTCCGTGGCTTGTCCTTCTGCCTTGCTGTTCTCCCCCTTGCTTCATACTTGAGTGCTCTAGCCAGTGAGTGGGGTGCTGTCCTGGAGGTGACAGGCCCCCAGGTGAGGGGGGAAATGTTCATCCTTCTGTTCTCTCCATTAACACCCCCTAGCAGCAGAGTCTGATCAACTCCATGCCTTTGGGACAGGTGCTCTAAATGGGCAGACCGGGCAATACTCCAGACTTCAGGTCATGCCTTGAGGCCAGGTTGTGGTGAGGATGCAGAACTGGATGTGGAATGGTGGATGGATCGCTATCAGCTCCGGCAAGCGGTCCACAAGCCTTTGGCTTAGCTCTGAGCTAGTCAAATGGGCTAGCAGCACTTATCCCTGGACTTGGAGGCAGAAAGACCTGGGTGACAGTTTCAAGCTCACCCTACCACATGAGCCTCGGTTTCTTCATCTGTAGAATGGAGGCATCACAGAGTTGTGATGAGAATCAATTGAGCCAGCATGCAAGTGAAGTGCTTTGTAAACCTCCGAGGGCATGGAAGGCTTGGCTACTACTATCTTAGTGTGTCTAATTCATAGGTGACCCAAAGCTAAGTCCCCAAAGACTTCAGTAGAAGCTGGGAAGGGGGCAGCTAGGTGGTGCAGTGGATAGAGCACCAATGCAGGAGTCAGGAGGACCTGAGTTCAATTCTCACCACAGACACTTGCCCAAGGATGACCTTGGGCAAGTCACTTAACCCCAATTGCCTCATCTTGGGTCATCTCCAGCCATCCTGATGAATATCTGGTCACTGGATCCAGATGGCTCTGGAGGAGAAGTGAGGCTGGTGACCTGCACTGCCCTCCCTCACTCAAAACAAAGGTAAGTGCAAGTCATGTCATTATTTCTTTGATGGCATGGTCTTCTTTGGCAACGACGGACGAAGACACACAGAAGCTGGGAAGAGGTGCTGTTTGGAGGGACGTCACCCCCTTCTCATCCAGCACTGGCTGCTCAGCAGAAAGTGACAGTGTAGCTAGCCTCGAGGGTGGGAGCTGTCAGACTTGAGGCCCCTCCCTCAGGGGTGAGTTGGAACACTAATTCATTGTTGGTGGAGCTGTGAGCTGATCCAACCATTCTGGAGAGCAATTTGGAACTATGCCCAAAGGGTTACAAAAATGTGCATACCCTTTGACCCAGCAATATTTCTTCTAGGACTGTATCCCCAAGAGATCATAAAAATGGGAAAGGGTCCCACATGTACAAAAATATTTATAGTAGCTCTTTTTGTGGTGGCCAAAAACTGAAATCAAGGGGATACCCATCAATTGGGAAATGGCTGAATAAATTGTGATATATGTATGTATTGGAATGCTATTGTGCTATAAGAAAGGATGAACAGGAAGACTTCAGAGAGGCCTGGAAAGACTTAAATGATCTGATGCTGAGGGAAAGCAGCAGAACCAGTAGAACTTTATACACAGCAACAACCACAATGTGTGAGGATTTTTTCTGGTAGATTTAGAACTTCGTTGCAATACAAGGACTTAAAAAATTCCCAAAGGACTCTTGAGGCAAAAGGCCTTCCACATCCAGAGAAAGAGCTACGGAATTTGACCTCAGAATGTAGCAGATCATTTTCTTTTGTATTACGTTTTGGTTTGTTTTATGATTTCTCCCATTCATTTTAATTCTTCTATGCAACATGACTAAGGTGAAAATGTATTTAATAGGAATGTATGCGTAGAACCTATTTAAAATTGTATGCCCACTGGGGGAAGGAGGGAGGATGGAGGGGAAAAGGAGGGAGGGGGAGGGGGAAATCTAAATCGTATGGAAGTGACGGTGGGCTCAGAAGGGAGGATGAGGCACGCTCTTCTGAACTGGATCAGGGTGGGAGCTTGGTATGCTGGACGGCGCTGCGGTACCGGGTGGGGGGGGGGGTTCTTTTTCTTTATCGTTAGGGGAAGTGGGAGGGAGAAAAATGGGTGCTTGACAATTTAAAAAACCCTTTAAAAAATATCTATATCTATATATCTATATCTATCTATCTATCTATCTATATATATATATATATATATATATATATATATACTTATAAAACTTTCTCAAAGCTTGATAAGCTTTTGACAAGGTTTGCATAAGAAATAGCCTCCATCCGACAATCTGCTTGGAATCGTTTTTGATTCTACGAATATGGTTCGCCTCAGTTCATACCCTCCCCATCAAGCCCCTGAGGCCGACTGGGTGGGTCCGAGGGCCACCAAACGGATCTGTTACCCCTCAACGTCCTCAGCGCGGGGGGACCTTGCTCTCTGCGTGGGATCTCTCATTCCCCTCTCCGACCGTCCCTTCCCTCCTTCTGTACCCCGGCTGCCAGCCCCTCAAACAAAGGCTTAGCTTAGAGTCAGAATCAAAGACCGATCACTGAAGCTCCCTCTTCTCCCTGGTCCCCCTCCCCCTACACACACACATACACACGCATCCCACAGTCTCTCCAATCGGCAACCCCTCCAGGAGCCTTCCCTGCCACCTAGAAACCAACCAGGCTCCCGTCTGACTCTGCCAGCCTCGAGTAACCACCCAGGATGGCTGCTTGCTGATTCACCAGCTGAAATCTAACAAGACCCGGTCCTCACTTAGGACTTCATCTCTTCTCTCATGCTTAACTCGCTGACTTTAGGTTTTGACCTCGTCATTCCAGCCAATCTCTCTCTACTCTCTGTCTCTGTCTCCGTCTGTCTGTCTGTTTCTGTATCTCTCTGTCTCTCTGCCTTTGTCTCTGTCTCTCTCACTCTTTCACACACACACACACACACACACACACACACACACACACACTGATCTCTTCGTTATACATCCAGTGACCTTTCCTCAATCCTTATCCTCCTTGACCTCTCTGCTGCTCTCCCTCTCCTGGTGGTCTCTGTGAATCTCCCCATCTTCCTGGGTACCCATGCCTGTCTTAGTTCCCCCATCTGTCCAATCCTTTTCATTCTCCTTTGCTGTGTCATTGTCTGCGTCCTTCCCCCATGGGTGAGGCTCTCCAGCATTCTGTCCTGGGTCATCCCCTGCCACTGACTGCTGACCCCCTACAGACCTCCTATGCCCTTATCCTCAAATGTTTGCTGGACATTTTGAACTGGGTGTCCTATCCAAATCAGAAGTCATTTCCAGACACCTGGCACAGCCATTCTGTGAGGAAATCCAGTATTCCTAATACCCTAGGACAGGAGGGCGTCATGTCCACAGATGCTGTGATCTGCCTATGAGGTCCCCCACAGGGCTCTTGGCCCAAGTATACACCCCACTAGCTGGAACAGCAAGAAAGATGTCACAGGCTGGTTGTGACAGCCAAAAGTCCCAGTTACCCCAGTAGTCAAAAATGATCATGAGTGACGATGATGGCCTGCTCAGGCTGTCAGAGCCCACTGCTGGACCAGTGCTGCAGATGGTGACTTGCCCACTAAACTTCCCTCTGAGCAATGCCCAAGTGTGTGTGGAGGTGCCAGAGCCCACCCAAGACCAACCCTTCCTCCCTTGAGTGTGACACCATGCCAGATTGGGGGGCAGAGTGGGCAGAACTGGGCTTGAGTAAAGCTGCAGAGATGCTCTTCCTGGGCCAACCGAAGCTGCTTCCCTGCAGGAGATCCATCTGGGGCTGACATCTCTGGAGCTCAGGGTGCCAAAGCCTGGCATCTCCCCCTCCATGGCTTTTCAGGGTTGGGGATATGAGAGAGGAGTCAGATGATCTAAGTGTTCTTCATCCCCTGGGAGACCTTGGGCAGCTCATTTCCTTTCTCCCAGCCTCACTTTCTTTATTCCTAAGTGAGGGTGTTAGAGGAGGTGATTATTGTGCTCCTTCTAAATTTGTGATCCAATGAGCCAATTCACCCCAGGACTTTTTCCACCCCCTACCTGCCCCACAAGCTTCAGTCACCAGAGATGAGGCACAGCTGTGAAGTGCTCCTCCTCTACTTGTGTTCACCTTCCTCCCCAACCCCACCTCCCACTCAGGAAGACACTTACAGACCCGACAGTGCCTCTCTCAGCCCCCTCCCCAAATACCTCAGAAATAACTGCCTGGGAAGTCTGGCCTCGACAGATATGGCCACATTCCTTACTGTGTTTCAGCAGGGAGTACACTCCTCTGTCCCCTTGGCCCCAGTGGGACTCCCTCTGCTTTGGTCATCCGGGGTCTTCTGGGAGCCAGAGGGGAACTTGTCCAGAGCATCCTGCTCTCCTTTGGCTTCTGGTTCCCATGGCTTCTCCAAGGAGACCGTGAGTGCTGTCAGAGAGTTCCAAGGGCTGTTGTGTGAGGTCAAGGCCACAAGTCGTAATTAAGCACCTACTATTCATCAAGCATGAGTGCTGGGGATGCAGAATGAAGCCTACCTCGAGAAACTTACATCTCCTTACAGCAACATGCAGACAGATACCTCCAGAGTAGCTCTCTACAAGACAACAAGGGAAGGTGATTGCCTTCAGAGGAAGGTTTCCAGTAGAGATGAAGCCAGGGAGGTCAGTAGTGGGAGCACAAGAAGGAGTGCATTCCAGGCCTGGGGAACAGACAGAGAAAATGCTCAGGTGGATGGTGGTGCCCTTGGTACATGGAGGCCTAGGTTCTAGGCAGAAGGCAGACACAGGAGCAATGAAGAAAGGCTCAGAGATAGCAGGACAGGCTAGTAGAGAACTGCCTTGGCAGGAGATGTGGGTCCTCCCTCCTTGGCGGTCTTCCTGCTGATTTTGGAGGCCTCTTGTAGGTCACATGACAGTGGGAGAGTTCTCTGGTGCATAGGGTGGATGAGATGGTCACCAAAGCCCCTTCTTCTTCTGGTCCAGCATCCTGAGATTCTGTGAAGTTATCCCCAAGCTAACTGAGCCTGCATGAGAGACCAAGTGGTCAGAAAATTTCCCATGAGCACTGATATCCCCAATTCAATGTGGCTGAAGGCCCACTAGAGGTTGTACCCAGCTCTGAGATGGGGTCCACGCTGCATGACCAGCCTTCTTCCCAGGACTTCCCATCCCATGGAGCTCTTGTCCACAGCCTTCCACAGAGGAGTCAAGGAAACCATCCTGAGGTCTCCTTCGAGGTTCTATCTTCTCCACGAGATTTCTCCTTAGGTGCTGGGCCCTTCCCCTCCAAGGTCACCTCCCATCTGTTCTTTTCTGTATCTAGTTTCTTAGATGCCTTCTCCTCTGTGGAGAAGGTGGATCCTGGTCCTCATAGGACAGACAAGGCTGCCGGGCACTGTGGCAGTGCAGGTGCTCATGGTGTTTATGGGGCACTTCTCTCCTGGAAGATGTAGATGCCTCCCCATGTGTCCCCTGCACTGCCAGGGGCTCCTGACCCCCAGAATGCTGTATGGGCTGAGAGAAGCTTGAAAGGCCAGGAGTGCCTCAGAAGCCAGCTCTCACCACAATGCTGGGTGTGTCATTCTCCAACCAGAAATGTTTCCTTGAACTCATGGATTTAAAAGAGTGGCTGAGTTAAATGGCTCTTGGGAATGAATCCTGGTGACTGGGGGGCATTTTCAGCAGAGTCACCACAAAGGACTTTTTCCTTCCCATCTGTTGTGTCTCCCTTGTAATACTAAGGTTGTTGCTTGTTGTAAAGAATTTCTTCTCTTGTGGTCTCTCCAAGTTATCCCCTACTGTTCCTCTGTCTGAGAGAGGAGTAGCCCATTTTCTGCCGACATTTTTGTCGTCCTCTGTTCAGGTTAGCTCATTAGTCAAACTGCAGATGACTAGGGCGTATGAGGCAAGGGCTGGATCCATGTGATTTTCCACCTGTTACAGTCCAGTTTTCCCATTGGGCTTCTGTTGTTTTTGTTGATTCCAGGAAGTTTTCTTGGACACCCATATTCTCTTTGTGGGCAGCATTCTTGGTCACAGAATGAGCTAATAGGCCACTTTCTCTGCCAGTGTTTCCAGTTCTGGGATGGTTGTTCTTTTGTCTTGGTCTTTACATTGCTCAGTCCCCAAACACTCAATCCTTACCAATTCCATTGAGGTTCTGGGAACTTCCTCAAGGGTTTCCACTGTGGTGCAAATTTGCCTCTGCCTCCTGAGGCATTCCAAATAAATTCAGCTGTTCTTCCACCTTTGTAAGATATCTATTTGTAGCACCCCCTCTGGGCTCCCTCTTCCACCTCCCATTTGGAAGCCTGGATTCCCCTCCCTCACAGTACTGTGACTAACCCTGATGGGTTATGGCTCCCCCATTGTCAATCAACTCGTGAACATCAATTAGCTTTTATAAAGGGATATTCAGTGAGAAAATAGCAAAGACACACGTTATAAAAACACCTCTCAAACTGGGAAATACACTCTTACCTCTGCTCACACTTAGTGCATGGGGGAAGTGGGTTCAAGCTGAAAGTAAAAGGTAATCAGAGATGAGTGGGGTGACGATGTGGAGCCCTGTGGCATCCCACAGCTTCTGGACCTGGGGGTCCTCACTAAATGTGCTCTGCAGTGTCATCACCAATGGATGAGTTGCTCCTTTGCTCAGCTGGGCTAGGGTTGTTTTTTCCTCCCCAAAGGATGTGGTATCAAGCAGCTGGCTCCTTAACCCCCATGCAAGTTCTAAGTACTCACTGATGTTTGACTGGCAGACCATTAGAGGAAGTTCAGAAGCTGGGGAGCTTTCTGAAGCTGAATTCAGTTTGGGGTGAGCTTGACACTTATCTTTGTGGAATATCCCTCCCTTGGGATGGGGAAGCTAACATTTTGTTAGATGCTGAAATAGCCTACAACTGTCCCTTTCATTTTAATGTCATGCCTGAACTACCAGAGGACTGGCCTAAGACAAAACAACCTAAAACACTACCCTATGAATTTCTTTTAAAAAATTATTGAGGGGGCGGAGCCAAGATGGCGGAGTAGAAAGACTCACCTATGCTAGGTCCGAACCCACAGCCCATAGATTTCCTGTAAAAAGAACTCCTGACAAATTCTGGAACAGTGGAAGCCGCGCAGCAACACAGTGAAGGAGATTTCCGTTGCAGAGAGTCCTGAAAAACCAACCGCAAAGGTACCCCGGGCGGGAGCAGAGCCCTGTCCGGCCGAGCACTCCCCTCCCCTGCCCCGGTCACGCGGCACTGAGAGGAGCCAGCAGACCCAAGCAGGCGTCAGGGACCTGAATCTCCGGCAGCTGCGAAGGTCCCGCCACCCACAGACACACAGGTCAGTGAGAGAGAGACGGGCTGAGAGGGGAGCAGGGTATCTCCAGGACTTGGACCCCCGGTGGCCGCGGCAGAGGCGAGGCGGAGGCAGCTCCACCGAAGACTCCCGGGGAAGGCGGGGGCTCCGCAGAGTCTCCATTGCAAGAGATCTCTGCATAAACCCCCCCTGAGGGAACTAAGCCTGAGAGGCGGCCCTGCCCCCACCTGAGAACCAACAGATAAGCTCCCATTGAAGAGCAGTCAGGCCTGCCGCCAAAAGCCCTGAGGCTGGGGAGCAGCATTTGAATCTCAGACCCCAAGCACTAGTTCGGGCAGACCTAGGCTGGGGTGGAGAGGACTCTCATAAGTCAAGTAACTGGCTGGGAAAATGTTGAGAAAAGGGAAAAAAACTAAGACCATAGATGGTTATTTTCTTGGTGACCAGAGGATTGCGCCATTCCTCTCTGAGGATGAAGAGATATGCTTACCATCAGGTAAAGACATAGGAGTCAAGGCCTCTGTATCCCAAATATCTGAAATAGATACCCCATGGG
>CM053771.1:556630060-556645723 GCA_028658325.1 Potorous gilbertii
CCCCCCCCCCCCCCCCCCCGCCTCCCCAGGCCGCAGCAGTGGGCGGCAGCAGCAGACCCCACCCCTCTCCCCGCATCTGCATCCTGGGCGATCCTTTTGTCAGCCTCACACCCAGGCGCGCGCACACGCACACACACTCATATTCACAAGCACACACACACATGCACATATTCACATGCACACACAGATAGTCACATTCACATGCACACACACTCATATATTCACATGCACACACACATTCACATGCACACTCACACGCACACACACATTCACATTGACAGACAGACACGTACACAGACGCACCCCCAAGCGCCCCAGCACCGCTGCATCCCAGCTCGTTCTCTCCCTGCGGGGAAGGGGTGGGGGTGGGGGAAGGGGATGGATACCGCTAAGACTAGGGCCAGGGCCAGAGGCTAGGCCAGCACCCGCGCGGAGGTGGGGCTCAGGGGAGAGAAAGGTTGGGGGGGGCGAGGGGGCTGAGAGGTTCGGGGGGGGGAAGAGAAAGGGGAAGTGGGCACAGACCCAGACAGACAGAGGCGGCGGGGGTGGGGGGCGGGGGATGGAGGAAGAGACCCAGGACCCGGGGCGCGGGGTGGGGGCGTGCGGAGGGAAGAGGGGGGAGGCGGACGGCACCTTACCTGCCACGGTGTACCTGTCCAGGTAGTTGAGGACGTTGCCCACGCTGAGGATGGCGGCGGCGGCCACTCGCGTACGGCCCAGCTGGGCCCCTGGCTTGGGCTGTGGGCCGCCCGGGGCCGAGCCTTTGCTGGCCGTCGGGGCCCCGACATCGGGGCCAGCGAGGACCGCGGTGGGTCCGGGCCCGGGGGGAGCCCTCTGCACGCTGCCGGACAGCGTTTGCACCTCGTCGTGAGGCCAGCGGCCGCTCCCGGTCCCGCCGCAGCGCGCGCCTCGGCCCGGCCCCACACCGGCCCAACCTCGGCCCCGGCCGCGCCGATGCTGCTCCGGGTCCGTTCCGGCCGCCGCCGCCACGGCCACCGCCACCGCCACGGCCGCGTCCTCCGCGTCCTCGTCCGCGCAGCCCGCCGCCCCGCCGCTGCCCGCCGCAGAGCCGCCCTCCAGGCACATCATGCCCGGCCGCGGGGGCCGCGAGGGCCGTCGGGCGGGGGGCAGGAGGCCGGGGGCGGGCAGGACGCCGGGAGGCACGGGCCGGGCAGGGGAGCGGGCCGGGAGCTGGACGGGGAGCGCGGACCGCGGCCGAGGACTTCGGGGTCCGGGCGGGCTCAGCGCGGCTCGGGCAGCCAGGGCAGCCCCGGCGGCGGCGAAGGGAGCGGCATGCTGCCCGGACCCTGCTCCTCCGTCCGCGCTCTCCCTCCCGGCCGCCCGGCCGCCGCAGCCCGAGCTGCTGCTGAGCCGGAGCGCTGAGAAGGCGGGCAGGGGGCGGGCAGGGGCGGGGGCACAGGCGGTGGCCGGGGCCGCCTCCTACGCGCGCCTCTGCCAATGAACGCCGGGCCCGGCGGCCCCGCCCCGCCCCTCCTCCCCCATGTGCCTTCCCGCCCCGCCCCTCCTCGGGGAGGGGGAAGGGAGGGGGCGGGGCCGCAGCCCCAGCTATCCGCAGCCGCAGCGGGCACGGGCGCACCCTGCCGCCTAGCTCGACCCAGCCTGACCCCCCAATCCCTGGCACTGCCCGCTGCCCGGGCCTTCGGGGCTCACCTGGGGGCGATTCCGCAGGGGAGGACACGCGAGGTCTGCAGTCCGCCCAAGGGGGCCCTCTAGCCCCCCAACCTAGCCCCGGCAACATTCCCCTGCGGCGTCGCCAGTGGCTGCCTCTCTCCGATCCGGGACTGGCAGGACCCCCAAGGAGGTCCAGCAATTCTCAGCGCCTACCCGTCAGGACCTGCAGGCATCCATTCATTCACCATTCATTCATGAAGACTGGAAGGGGATATTAATCAGAGTCCTGTGACCACAGATAGAGAGCCCAGAAGATCCAGCCCGAGCTCAAGGAGACCTTAATGTGCCGCCACAGCCTGGCAAGCCAGCCTGGGGCCCACTCCAAAGTGAGTGTTTCCGGACCCTCTAACCATGGCCAGGCCCTAAGGTTCCTTCGGGCTTTTTTGGGTAGGTTTTATGTAGCTTCCTAGATGTATCCATGTTGCAGTAAGAATGTAAGGTGCTGAAGGGCAGGAATCCTGTGCTGCCAGAGCCTGACAGGGCACCTGGCATACCACCCCGGACTGGCATCCAAAGGAAAGGCCACAGCAGGTCATTTGAGGGCTTTTTGCAGAGCTGAACTGCCTGGCTCTTGGGGAGGAGAGGGCCGGGCCAGCCTGGCGCTGGGGCTGGTAGATGCCACCACAACATAACCCTTTGAACTGGGGCCACAATGACCTGGTAGAGTCAGAGACCCCCCAGCTCCCTTCAAAGCTCATGGGGCAGCCAGCCTGGGAAGCCTGGCAGCCTCCCTGAGCTCAGCAATGTCACAGCCCAACCTGGGAACTTCACAAAAACTTTTTTTTCCCATGAAAACTCCTATTTTCCCCAGCTACAGAGCTCCCAAAGGGGACCAGCCCCTCCTCAGACAGGTCAGCAGCCCTGATGCAGGAGGGAGGAGTCTGGACCTGGAGCTTACCCTGGGCCTCTTGTCATTAGTAAATAGAAGAGGCTGGTGCAGGCCTTCCTTACTTTGGGCCAGTGTTCATCCACCACACCATACTGCCCCTTGTGGGGAGAGGAGGAAACATCCCCAGCAGCCTAGCTCTGACCAGTACTCTCCAGCGCAGGACCTCAGCACCAGGATTCACCAGCTCCAAGTGTGGTGCTCAGGTCACTGAACCCCATCACCACCCTCAGAAATGAAAGGAGACATCCCATCATGTCAGGGCAGGGCAAATGTATACTGTCTGCTGTCCACAACGAGGGGCTGACTGCAGTAGGCTAGGCTTGTGGCTTTGAGCAGAAGGGGACATGGGAAGCTGGTAGTCCTCATTGGGGAGGGGCCGTTGGGGAACCTGGAGGCACTCAGAGTTCCATGGGGGATGGTAAGGCCAGGCTCCCAACCTGCCATTGTGCCCTCTGGCCTGGCCCCTGAGTCCACCTGGTGCTGGCCAATGTTCCCCCCACACCTCCATCTGTGGGGGGGGGGGCCATCAAAGGGTACCACCCTGGTCACCACTGTTCCATGGCTCTCGGGTCTGCTGATCTCCCTTGTTTTCTACATTATGAGTGCCATGGGAGCAGGGTCTCAGGCCAGGGTCAGTCCAAGTCTGTGGAATGGTATTGGCTTGGATGGTGGGGTAACCTCAACTCTGAGGCCTCAGGCTAAGAGCTCTAGGCCTGCAGAAGGGGAATTGAACTCCCCAGCCTCCCCTCCCCCTGGCCTGAAGCCATCACTGACTCTTGATGGAGCTAGCGTGTGAGGGGCTCAAGGCACCAAATTGCTCTTTTAAATTAAGCCTAATCCTGGAAGCTGCCCTTCCTGATGCCTTCACAGTGCATTTTCAATGATGTAGGGCCTAAAAATATACCAGGGGGCCTTGGCATCCCTTGACTGAACTCACCTGGAGACAGATGGAGAAGCAGGTTACATTGCAGAAACAACCTGACTGCCCAGCCCAGATGGGTAGAGGGAGGGAGTGAGGGGGGAGAGCAAGGCATTGGGGGACCTCTTCTTTTCCTCCCACCTCTCCAGCTCTGCTAATGCCCAAGGCTGGCAGCTCAGGGATCCTCTGAAGCTTAGTCACTTGGTCTAGCTTGACTAGCGTCTATTCTGGGGCATGGACATTATCTAATCCCAATTCAGAGCCTTTTCTCTGTCCTGGAATTTCCCCTTCCTGGAATGCCCTCCCTCCTCATTACTCCCTGGCTTCCCAGCTGCCTCCAAGTCCCAGGTAAAATTCCACCTTCTACAGGAAGCCTTTCCCAGTCCCCCTTAATTTTAGTTCCTCCTGTGGTGAAGATCTCCCTCTTATTCTGTCCATAGCTTGTTTATACATAGGTGTTTGCATATTGTCTTCTTCATTAGACTGAGCTCCCTGAGGGAAGGGTCTGTCTGGCTTTTCTTTGTATCCCCAGGGCTGCAAAGAGCCCTCTGCTTCCCCAGGCCCCAGAGCACCAAAGCACAGTGGCACCATCAGGTGTCCATGTAACAGCCCCCTGGCATTGGCCCAAAAGAACTCAAGGTCCCAGAAATGCTACCTTGGGCTCCTCAGGTGGATGTTTGATGTACATGGGAAAGGAGGAGCCTAGAGGGAACTAGCTGGCTCAACTCAGGTTCACAAATCCATCCTGCCATCTCCTTTGGAAAGGAAAGAACAGAACTGGTTCTCACCTTCATCTCTCCCACTGAGTTTAAGGGACATTGGTCACACAACCGCTGCTCAGTGCTTGGAATCTAACTCTTGGCAGACTTCTCTGAACCTCCCTTTAATCAATTTTTAGAATGTGACTAATACTCCTTTGCATTCTCTTCCCATAATCTACCCATTGAGTGGGCTAGGGCTCCATCTCTAGTCCTTCAGAACAGAGTGTCACAATTCAGGGATCTTGGGGAGGGCTTCCAGGGGGCTTTCCAGAACATCTGGACCCCTTCCCAACCCCATCAGCAGCTCATCTCTGGACCTGTTTTCACTAGCCTTACCAACAATTGGCATTTTGGTGGGATTATTTGTATCAACTTTGTCAATCTGATGGGTACCATGGAGAAACTTAGTGTTTTAATGCACATTTCTCTTTTTGTTAGCAATCTGTACCATTTTAAAACTGTGGTTGTTTATAACGCATTTCCTGAGTACTGTTCATGTCCTTTGACCATTTATCTATTGGGTAATAGGCCTTGTCGTTATGTATATGAATCAGTTCCCTGGATAGCTGGTATATCAGACCCCAACTGGAGAATCTGGCTGCTAAAATTCCCTTCTCCTTGCCCTGCCCTGATTTTAACTACATCAACTGTACAAAATGGATCAATTTTAGATAATCAAACTTGTCTCTTCTGTGATTCTATCCCTTGTTCATCAAGGGCTTTTTCCTTACACATAGCTCCTAGGGAGCCTGCGGTCTTGAGGCCACATGTGACAGTTCCTCAAGTACAGTCCCTTGGACTGATTCCAAAAGTCATAGACTAAATGCTAGGATCCCTGACCCTACCCTGGGGACCCCTGATTTCTTTATGAAGTGACTCTTTATAGTCAAATCCTACAGCTCCTTGAAGATTATTCTTATTGATGTTAGATGCTGGTTCTACCAAATCGCCTTCCAGTGTTCCCCATAAATTTTGTCACTGAGTACTTACCCGAGTAACAGGAGTCTTTGAATTTGTTAAACACTAGGGTAACTAGCTTTTAGTGGTTGTTAGGGGACACCACAGTGTGTGTAAATACAACTTGGGCTGCGGTGGCCAGGCGGATGGAGGGAGAGCGCCGACGGAGAAGCAGGGTCACAGCAGCATGCCACTGCCGTTGCTGCCACAGTGTGCAGAGTCTGGGGTTTGAAATCAAAAAGACTCTTCCTGAGTTCAAATCTAACCTCAGACACTAACTAGCTGTCTGACCATGGGCAAGTGTCTTAAACCTGTTGGTCTCAATTTCCTCATCTATAAAATGAGCTGGAGAAGGAAACGACAAACCGCTCCAGTTTCTCTGCCAAGAAAAACTCAAATGAGGTCAAGGAGAGTCAGACAGGACTGAAATGACTGAACAGCAATTTACACTATTATTGCTAGTTGAGTGTATTCACTTACATATGCATATTACATTCCTAATCTATTTAACTAATAGATTTTCTATTTTTTAATCACTACCAAATAATTTTCACAATTATTGTTATGCAATATAGTTTGAAATCTGGCACTACACGATCCTCTTTCTTCTCTTTTTTTCATCATTTCCCTTGGGATTCTTAACTTTTTGTTCCTCCAGATTAGTTTTATTAGTTTTCTAACACTATAGAGTAACCCCTTGTTGGATGTCATTCAACAAATATGTCCATTTAGATAGTTACATAAGTTTTATTATATTATCTTTATTACATTAACATGGTCTAGCCATGAACAATGAATATATCCCCCATTATTTAGGTCTCTATGTCTGTAAAGAATGTTTTGTGGTCCTAGTCATATAGTTCTTATGTGTTTTAGTAGATAAATTCTCAAATATTCCATACATTGTGAAGTCATATTGAATGGACTTTTTCTATTTTGGTCTTCTAAGTTTTGTTGCCAATATGCAAAAGTATTGATGATTAATGTTAGGTTTTTTTTATATCTTGCTACTTTTTGGAGGCTTTTGTTTCAATTAGTCATTTAATTGACTCTCTGGAGTCATATGCCAAAAGAGACCATGTTGTTTCTTTTTTGTCTATTCTTATTTCTTCAATTTCTTTTTCTTGTCTTATTGCTATAGCTATCAAATAATAGTAATGATAGATATTCTTGCTTTACTCTTGAATTTATTAGAAAGACCTTCATTATTTCTCCAGTACATGTAATTCTGGCCCTTGGTTTTGTATAACTACTACTTAGAATATTAAGGAAAGGTAAATTTATGCCTTTATTTTATAAAATACAGAAGTGGATATTTCTGTAAAGGCATTTTTCTGCAGTGAAACAATTATGTAGTTTTTCATTATTGATATAGTCTATTAGGTTTGTCATTTTCCTTATATTGAACCAACTTTATTCTTGGAATAAATACAACATAGTCAGAATTTATCATTTTTAATATATCACTTGAATGTCTTTGCTAACATTTTGTATTGATATCCTCAATTGTTTTCTTTCTTTGACTTATCTCTCCCTAGTTTTGGTATCAAGACCATATTTGTATCATAGAAGGAATATGATAGGACTTTTTCTTTTCCAATCATTTCAAACAGTTTACATAATATTAAAATTAATTATTCTTTGAAAACTTGCTAAAATTCACTTCCAAATCTCTTTGGTCCTGAGGTTAGGTTATTTAGATTCTCTATTTCTTATTCTTTTAATTTGAATACATTATAGTTCTGTAAATAATCATCTATTTGACTTATTAGTTTTATTGGGTTTAAAATTGGGATCATAATTTCCTTTATTTTCTCTTCATTTTTAATGAAATTCCCTGTTTCTTTTTTATATTGACAAAGTCTTTTTTATTTTCAAAAATCAGATTACCAAAGAAGTTATTACTGTATAGTTATTATATATGCATACATACATATATATAAATAATTTTTTTAAAAATAGTTTTACTTATCAATTACATGGCTTTGGGGATATCAGTTTTATTAATCTCTTTTTTTGATTTTCATCAATTCTGCTTTGGGAGGGGAGAATCAATTTATTGATTTTCTTCTTTATTAATTGTATGCCCGGTTCACTGACCTGTTCTTTCTGGGGGAGAGGGGAGAAGCTGCCAATATGCCCAGTATTTATTGATGCAGCCCCACATGGAGTTCAGTGCACATGCAAGTTTTGTTTTCAATTTACCTGTCATACAACAAAGTGGTCTTTCAAATGGCCACTGAGCCAGTACTGGGAATGATTAATGATTTTGTTCCTCTTTCCTTGTAGATGCCTTTGAGTGAGAAGGACCGTCCCTAGAGCCCTGACTGGATGCTGCCCTGATCAGAGCTCTCCAGTCTCTCAAAGTTGTCTTTATAATGCTTTTGTTATTGTATAAATTATTCTCCTAGTTCTCTCATTCCACTCTGTATCAGTTCATGTAAGTCTTTTGAGGTTTCTCTAAAACCATCCACATTATCATTTCTTACAGCCAAAGGTTTCAAACACCTTCATCGACATTTTTTTCTTTGGCTATGTCATATAGTGGGATGTAGATTCATGAAGACTTGAGTTAAAATCTCACCTCAGATATTTACAAGCTGTGTTGCCCTGGACAAATCACTTAACCTCTTGTTCAGTGGGATGGGGAGGAAAATGGGAAGGGGAAAAAAAGGATAATTGAAAAAAAAATTGTTGTTCAATTATGTTTGGCTCTTTGTGAGCCCATTTGGGGTTTTCTTGACAAATATACTGAAATGGTTTGACATTTCCTTCTCCAAATTATTTTACTGATGAGGGAACTGAGGCAAACAAGGTGAAATGATTTGTCCAGAGTCACACAGCTAGTTTGTGCCTGAGGTTAGGTTTGAATTTAGGAAGACAAGTCTTCCTGATTCCAAACCTGGTGGGCTCTATCCACTGTGACACCTAGCTGCCCATATTATATCTTTTAACTATGTCTGTTTTTACTTTTGCCTTGTCTGAGATCATGATTGCTGCACCTGCTTTTTGGAATTTTCCTGAAGTCTAATAAATTCTCCTCCAGCCCATCATTCAAATTCTGTTTGAAACTTTCTATTTTGAGAGTATTTCTTGTGTAACTTTCCCTGGCTGACTGGTGACTTGCTCCTCACTTCTCTATCCCATTGGGAAGAGTCAAAGCACAATAGAACCACAGTTTATGAGTAACCTGGTTTACATATGCTTTTCTGGATGAGGAAAAATTTTTGCAAAATTTATCTTGAAGGACAAACAAAAGTTTGCAGTATGAACATCAAAATTTTGCTGAAAAACATCACCCAAATAAGGCTGTAGCAAGGAGAGCCACAAATATTTTTTTAACAAAAATGCAATGTCACACTTCTGTGACATTCTGAAAAAAAATTAAAAAACAAGTGTCGTTAGATAGATTCCTAGTCAAAAGAAAACATAAAGAAAAACTTCAGTGAGTCAAAACATGGAAGTGACTCCAGAAAATGAAAAGTAAGAGAAGGCAGTGGTGTTAGTCTTACTTTTAGCAAAAGCAGCGCAAGAGAGAACACTCTTAATGTTGAAATCCCCAATGTTCTTATAGAAGGAGATTCTCCTTCCAAACAATAACCCTTCCTCCTCCTCCTCCTTCTTCCCTCCCTCATACCACCCAGAACTATTCTCAAAGGCAAAGGGAAGATTAATTTATTTTATTTTTGGTTTATATTGTGTACTAAGCATTGCAATTGCATTTCAGGCACATTAGGGACAAAAAAAAACCTTACTTGAAATTATTGGGGATGTGGTACTTGTCATCTGACTTTACATTATTTCCTGTGAGAAAATTTGCTTTGCAATATGAACAAATCATATGACAAAGAGAATCTTGGAATAAATTAAGTTCATAAACCAAGGTTCTGCTGTAATCCTCCCTGATCACACCTTCCTCTCACTTTCAGCTAGCTAAAGACAGGAAGGACAGACTTGTCCTCTCTCTCCTCCTCATCCCAGGGTCTCCATGAATGAACTCTCTTTACCTCTCCACTCTCAGTCCTCAGACTTCCTGTCTCATACAGGGAGGCATCCAGGCCTTGTTCACGCCTATCAAGCAATCACTGATGTGTTATTATCTGATAAATATATGAGAGCTAGTTCTCATCACTTCAAGTGGGATGGAGTAACTTAATATATTTACTCAATCAATTGCTGTTCCTGCACTGGGATCCCCAGCCCACACAGTATCTAACACACAGAAGGTATTTAATAAATGGTGGACAAATGACTAATTGAATCTTATTTACATCCCCCCACCCCAGCAACAGGACTGACTTGTGTATAAATCAAGGTGGGTGATAGAGGGAGTTGCACCAAATGACTGGATGGGCCATCTGACTGAGGGCTTTGTCCCTTGGGAAGAAGTTTTATTTAGCATGAACAGAAGGCCTGGGTATAAACAAAACAAAATTCAGTCCCAGGACTCCCCACAAACCCACTCCTCTCCAAACTCCCCTTACTATGGAAAGGGATGCACCCTTGCAGCAAACACTGGCATCTAATAGACTATGTGATTGTAAGGAGAAGAGACAGACAAGATGTGAGAGTGACAAAGGCAGTGTGTGGTGCATAGTGCTGGACTAATTATAGAATTATCCTTTCCAAGCTAAATATTTGCATTGATCAAAAGTGCCGCCTCAACAGCAAAATGACTACCAGAAGAATTAATGTCAACAAATTAGAGCTCTTCTCTGAGCATGAACAGTTTGCTGCTGACTTGGAGGGAAAGTTGAGCCAAAATACAGTTGGCAACAGTGGAGCAGAAAATTGTGGGCAGCTCTCAGAGATTTGGTGTTCAGCATCTGCTCATCTGGGTCAGAACACTCACAAAAACCAAGACTGGTTTGATAAAAATGATGGGAAAATTCAGAAGCTGCTAAATGAAAAACATGAACTCCACAGAATCTACCAGCAGGATAGTTTATCCACGTCTAAGAAGGTAGCATTTAATTCCATCAAAAACAAAGTACAAGCAAAGCTTAGAGAGATGCAGGATTCCTGGCTCAGTAAGAAAGCAGATGAAATTCAGTTTTATGCTGATAGTAACAATCCAAAGCACTTTTATGATTCCCTGAAAGGTATTTATGGACCAAAAACTTATGGTGCCTCACAACTACTCAGTGCTGATGGAGTCACATTGATTAGTGATAAGGACATGACCCTAGAGAGATGAGCTGAACACTTCCATAGTGTTCTCAATAGACCATCATCAATCAATGCTGAGGCCATTGACCATTTACCTCAGGTTGAAGTCAATCCCTCCTTAGCTGAACTCCCAATTGAAGAATAGATTTTGAGGGTCATTAGGCTCCTTTCATGTGGCAAAGCACCTGGTGCTGATTCTATTCCAGCTGAGATTTACAACGTAGGGTGACCATTGCTCTTACAAAAGCTGACTGAAATTTTCCAGGCTATATGGCAAGAGGAGGTTATCCACCAGGAGTTCAAGGATGCCTCCATTGTCCATCTCTATAAGGTAAAGGGAATAGTTTGTACTGCGACAATCACAAGGGGATCTCTCTCTTAGTCATTGTTGGTAAAATTCTTGCTAAAGTACTCCTTAACAGGCTGATCCTTCACCTGAAAGATGGGCATGTGCCTAAGAGCCAGTGTGGCTTCAGAAAGGGCTGAGAAACAGTCGATATGGTGTTTGCTACCCGGCAACTCCAGGAGAAATGCCAGGAGCAGAACAGAGGTCTGTACACAATGTTTGTGGTTCTGACCAAGGACTTTGACACTGTTAGTCATGAGGGCTTGTGGAAAATTATTTCAAAATTTGGTGACACGGAGAAGTTCATCAATATTGTATGCCAATTCCATGATGGTATATTTGCCCTGGGTCTGGATAATGCACAATGCTCTTATGCCTTCCCAGTCACTAATGGAATGAAACAGGGCTGTGTGCTTGCTCCCATGCTTTTTAGCATCATGTTTTCAGCCATGTTGACAAATGCTTTCAATGAGAATAACATGGTATCAAGATCAACTACTGTACTGATGGCAAGTTCTTCAATTTGAAAAGACTACAAGCCAAGACCAAAGTGGAGGGAGTGTTGGTGCATGATTTTCTATTTGCAGATTGTGAACTCAGTGCAGCCTTTGAAGCTGAGATGCAACAAAATATTGATCAATTATCTGCTGCCTGTGGTAGTTCTGGCCCAGTAATTAACACCAAAAAAACACAGGTGCTCCATCAGCCACCAGCACACCATACATGTGTGGAACCATCGGTTACAACAAATAGAGAAGTTTGAAATGCTGTGGATAAGTTCACTTACCTTGGTAGTGTACTTTCCAGGCATGTACACATTGAGGTTAATGCACACATTGCCAAAGATAGCTCTATGCTTGGGAGGCTCCAAAGAAAGATCTGGGAGAGAAGAGGTATTAGACTGACTACCAAATTGAAGATCTAAAGAGTCGTTGTGCTGACCTCATTGTTCTGTGCTTGTGAAACATGGACAGTCTACCAGTGCCATGCCAGGAAACTGAATCACTTCCACTTGAACTGTCTTAGGAAGATTCTGAGGATAACCTGGCTGGATAAGGTACCAGACACTGAAGTCCTTGCTCAAGCTGAACTGCCAAGTATTCAAACTATGCTTCAGAGAGTACAATGGGCTGGGAACATTGTTCGAATGCAAAATGTGCACTTGCCAAAAAGACTATTTTATGGAGAACTTGCATGGGGCAGGCGATCACATGGTGGTTAGAAGAAGTGATACAAGGACACTCTCAATGTCTCTCCTGAGAACTTTGGATTTGACTGTGCAACATGGGAGACACGGGCACAGGACTGATCAGCATGGCGTGCCCACATAAGAAAAGGTGCTGTGCTCTTTGAGCAAAGCAGAATTGAGACAGCACAAAGTAAACACAAGATGCACAAATTTGGGATATCCACCCCAAATATATTCCCATGGACTATCTGTGCCCAACCTGTGGTAGAGCATTTCGAGTCTATATTGGTTTGATCAGCCACAATAGTACACACTGAAATTTCACTTTACATAAAATGGTGATATCATTTTGGTCCTCTTCAAGGACAAAGGACAACAACCAACCAAGCAACTCGTACCACCATCTTTCCAGGCACTCAGGTTCCCAACCTCAAAGTCATCCTTGGCTCCTTAGTCTCTCCCATTCTACTTATACAAGACTTTTGATTGTACCTGCCTGACATTTTTCACATGAATCCCCTTCTCTCCACTCCATCAACTGCCTCCCTCAAACAGTCACTTCTTACCAGAACTATCTCGACAGACTCCTTTTATCTAAGAAATTACAACACTATTCATTAGGAATATTGATATAATTTTCTTTCTCTGTTTTGACTTGCCCTGGTTTAGGTATCATTTCTATATTTTTGTCATAGAAGAAATTTGGTAGGGGCTATTTTTTATTTTTCAGATAGCTTGTATAGTATTAGAGTTAATTGTTCTTTAAATCTTTGAAAGAATTCATTTATAAATCAATCTAGTCTTATTTGTTTCTCTTTGGAAGTTCATGCATGGTTTGTTCAATTCCAAAAAAAAGGGTTATTTAAGTGTTTGGTTTCCTGTTCTATTTAATCTGGGCAAGTTATAATTTTGTAAACAATAATCATTTTCATTTAGATTTTCAGTTTTGTTGGCATATGATTGGGTAAAATAGCTCTTAATTTCTTTTATTTCTTTTTAGTGGATTCACCTTTTTTTCATTTTTTAGATTGGGTGCCTTTATTCTTTCCTTCTTTTAATCAAGTTAGCTAATGACATCAATTTAGGGGTCTAAAATAATTTGTTTTATTTATTAAGTCAACGGTTTTTCTGTTTTCAATTTTATTGATCTCTAATTTGATTTTTTATTTTAGTGTTTGATTAGGTTTTCCAATTTGTTAATTTTCTAAGGGATTTTTTTAGTTGCACATCCAAGTCTACTACTCTTTCTCTATTTAATTGATGAAAGTGTTTAGAGATGTAAAAATTTCCCTTAAGTGCTGCTTTGCTACATCCTAAATATTTTAGTATGCTGTATCATTGTTATCCACATCTTTAATGCAATTAGTGATTATTTCTATGATTTTTCTTTGACTCACCTATTCTTTAGGATTGTTATTTAGTTTTCAATATATTTTTAATCTTTGCTTCAAAGATCCTTTATTAATTGTAATTTTATGGCATTATTGCTGGCAAGAGAAGCTTTTAATATTCCTGATTTTTTTCATTTGATGGGAGGTTTATATGCCCTAATACACCGTCAATTTTTGTGAAAGTTTTATATATATATATATATATATATATATATATATATATATATATATATATCTCTGAGAAGTAGGTATACTCCTTTGTATTCCCATTTGATATTTTCCAGAGGTCTATCATATCTAACTTTTCTAAAATTCTATTCAAGTCCTTCATTTCTTTGAAAAAAAGTTTTTGGTTAGCTGCATCTAGGTTTGAAGTGAGTTAATTGAAGTCCCCTACTGTTATAACATTACTTTGTTTCTCACCCCTCTTTAAGAATTTGCTTTGATTCTGATTAATCCTTCCTTTAATCTACCCTCCTTCTCCCTCACTTATGTTAACCCATTCCCCTCCTTTTTCTCATGCACCAAACTTGGTGCATGTGTGTATGTGTATTCTTCCTTCTTTTGACCACTTCAGATGAAAGTGAAGTTCATGTCATCTACTCTCCCAATTTCTTTCCCTTTGTTGAATAGACTTCTATATATGCACTCCAATAATTTCCCCTGTTCTTCCTCTCTTTTTAAGATAGCAAAATCATAAGAGAATCACTTTCATTTCAATAGACATGGTCTCTCTCCATCCAGCCTTTCCCCACTCCAATTCATTCTGCCCTACTCATTAATCATTTATTAAGTGCTTATCATGTGTCAGGGACTGGATATACAAAAGCAAGTAAGAAAAGCAGTTCCTGCCCTGAAGGAGTTTATATTCTAATGGGAGATGTTACAACCTCTCAAGAGGTGCTAAGAGGCAGAGAGGGAAGGAGGATGAGGAAAGGAGACACCATCATGGTGAGGATATGTCATGGAGACTTAGGTCTTGGCAAAATAAGGTGAAAGATCACCTACCAGGGAAAGAACTGGACTATGGTGAGGAGATGGCAAGAAATGTAAAGAAAGGAAAAACCATAGTTCCAAATTGGGGTGGGATTTTGCATTTGAGCAGCCAGTCTCCTCAGTGTGGGGTGGAGGTGGGGGAGTCAGCCTAGATGATCACAGAAGTCTCATCCGGCTGTAGGACAATATGTCCACATGTGTTGGATCCAGGTTAGGCAGGGGAAAGTTAAATAAAAATCCAGTTAAATAAATAAAAGTTAGGCAGTCATGGGAGGCTGTGCTGGGGGGAGGGGAAAGGAAGAGGGTTTAGAAAGTGAGAGAAGAGGACAGCCATTTGGAGGATAGCCTCAAGGGAATGTGGGAGAAGAGGAGAAGTATATTGGTGGGATTTGATAGGAGGAAAAACAAACTTAACAATCTAGCCCTCAAAGGGAATGCACAAAATCTACTAACTTGCTATGGGTAAGAGATTTACAACATAAAGCTTTCCATGGTGTTAACTCTATGGGTTGGAGTGTGATTTTATATATACATACACACACACATACACATACATGTATATGCATACATGTACATACATATATACATGTGTACATGCATATATTTATAGTATATATGCATACATGTATGTACATACATACATGTATGCATATGTGTGTATATGGAAATGAGGCAAGAGTAGAACTTGGTGTGGTTAAGAGAGACCAATGAGGAAGCTATACATGATGCCAATGGCCCCTTAGAGAATGAAGCCATAGATAAGCAACAGAGCATCTACATATGGACCAGCCAAGCCATGTATAAGCAGGGACCTCAGCCAGAAATGGAAAGAATGTCCACCACAGGAAAAAACTGAGCCCCATGCAATCACAATGATACAGCTTGACCCTTGAGAAGAGTTGAGACACTGTCACTTCTTCATGTCTTGGCAGAGATGGGGACCATGGGTGTAAAATACTCCATGTACCATAAGACTCTGCTGGAGTCATATTTAATTTTATTGAATTCCTTTTTCTTATCTTTTTCATTCTTTGTTACAAGGGATTGCTTGCTGGGCAAGGCAGAGTGATAGACTCAGAATGAATATGATGAAAAACCCAAAGATATCAATAATTTTTTTTAAAGAAAAATATGCTTTATTCTGCAGTCTGAGTCCATCAATTCCCTATTTGGAGATGGATACTATTTTTTTTAATTTTTTTATTTTTATTTAAACTTTTGACATTCATTTTCACAAGATTTTGGGTTCCAAAATTTTCTCCCCATTTATCCCCTCCCCCCTCCCCAATACACTGGACATTCTAATTACCCATATCACCAATCTGCCCTCTCTTCTTTCATCCCTCCCTTCCCT
>CM053771.1:556646223-556696364 GCA_028658325.1 Potorous gilbertii
GCAGATTGGTGATATGGGTAATTAGAATGTCCAGTGTATTGGGGAGGGGGGAGGGGATAAATGGGGAGAAAATTTGGAACCAAAAATTTTGTGAAAATGAATGTAAAAAGTTAAATAAATAAATTTATATAAAAAAGAAAAAGAAATAAAAAATAATAATAAAAAGCCTTTTGCAGTCCCATTTAGAAGATACCATATGTCTTTTAACTCTAGTTTCTTCAGCAATTTGTTCAGTTTCCATTTTCCTTTTTGTTTATCTTTCAGTTAGATATTCAAAACGTGAGAGAAAGATATTTAAGTCTCCTATCCCTGTTGTATTACTGTCTATGTCTTCTTGTAGCCCAGATAATGTTTCCTTTATGAATTTGGACACTAAGGCATTTGAAGTGTATCAGTTTATTGCTGATATTGGTTTGTTATCTATGATTCCTTTTAGCATAATGCAGTTTATCCCTTTTTGTTCTTTGAATGTCTGTTTTTACTTTATCAGATAGCATTGCAACTCCTGCTTTTTTGGATTCATTTGACAAATAGCAAAATTTTCCCCATCCCCTCAGTTTTATTTTGAGTACGTTTTTGCTTTATAAAATGTTCCTCATAAGCTATAGATTGTTGGGAGTTGTTTTCTTATCCAATCTATCACTCCTTTTTGTTTTGCTAGATCGTTTAAGTCATTCATACTTAAATTTATGAGAGTTAGGCTTATATTTTTCCTGCATCTCTCTCTAATATTATTATGGGGGGAGGGTGGCAATTGGGGGTAAGTGACATGCCAAGGGTCACACTGCTATTAAGTTTCTGAGGCTGAATTTGAACTCAAGTCCTCCTCCCTCTGCGACCAGTCCTCTACCTGCCCCTAAAATTATTTTTTCAAGTTATGATTCCCCCTGCCTCTGCTATAAACACAGTACTAGTTTCCTTCAGTAACTTTACCTCAATGGTGTCATGGTGGCCCTGCTCTCACTGGGACTTTCCCTCCTCTGAGGTTCTGGCTTCTCTTTTGTTATTGCTTTCCTTTTGGGTTTTTGCTTATTAGTTCTTTCCTATCTCCCAGTTTTTTTTCTGGTTATTTATTCTTCCCCCTTTCCCCTCTCAGTCCAGCAGATTTTCCCCTCACTCTTTTCCAAGAAATATTTCTCCTGCTCTCCTTATCTGCCCCCTTTGTCTACTCTAGACCTTCCTTCTCTGATTCGTGACCCTTTAGTTACCTGGTCTTTCTCTAGTCTCTCCATTCCTCATGCAATCAAAACCTCCAGGGTGGGTGGTTCATTCTGTGCTCTCCCCTCCAATTCATTTCTGCAACTGCCTAGTAGAGCTTGTGCAAGGTAACCTTTTTCCATTGTGCCTCACTCCTAAAATAATGCCAATTATTGCAGGTGTCAAAGAGGACACTATCCCATGGTGGGGCCTCTCCCTCTCTGTGTTCCTGATTATACAGCCCACTATTGATCTATTTCCTCCCCTGGTTTCCTTTTTGCCCCGGTTTACCTCAAAATTTCCTCTTTGGGTGCTTGCTTTATCATTCCTCCAGGTCAGGCTGCCCCAGGAATTACAACTCCTCACCTCCTGAAAGAGGATGTATAGACTTTCAAGCACCAAATTCTCCAGATCATACCCAACCCCAAGCCTTCACAGACTGGCTCACACATAGGAGGATTCATCAATGAAGTCCCCTCCCAGCACCAAAGCAAGGCTTCTTTCTTCCCCCCTCCCCTTTGCAGACCTTTCCCCCTCCTCCTTACCCATTCCTCTGTGGGTTCTTCTCTTTCTGAGACCAAAGGGGTCACCTTCCCCTCTGCATTGATTTGACCCAAGCACTTCACACATTCCTCTCTCCTTCATGTGTTCTTCCATTTTGTAATGAAGTCCCACCAAAACAAAGTTAATTCACCTGTAAGCAGGGTGTTCCCTCTTCTCTCCATAATGCTCCTTGCCCACCTCTTCCTGCTGACCTCCACTGGATTTCCACTTTTACCCCATCCCCTTGTGAACATTTGGAAGGGAGCCTCTTCTTGATCTCTGCCATCATCCTGTTGCTGTCCTCAGCTGCTGCATTTATTAATTTCTCCTGCATTTCCATTTTTTGGAGTGTTTTAGGGGCAAATAATCTCTTCAGGTCTGGTTTTCTTTCTAAAAATGTTTCTTTATATGCCTCTTTATAATGTCTATCTGCTTTCATTTGTAGTTAGGTTCAGATTTGCAGGAGAGGGCATCCTGGGCCACACCCTGGGTGTCATTGCTCTTCAGAAAACAGTATTCCAATCCTCCCAGCATTCTCTGGTGAGTGAAGAATAGTCTTGTGTCATTCAAATGCCCATTCCCTTTTTATTTGAAGATCTTTCTCCAGATTGCTTGCGTAACAGTGAATTGAATTGTTTAGGTGAATGGCTTTGTGTGCTGGAGTTTGTAGTCTTGGATGGTTGGGGTTTGCCCGTCTAGATGGGATCTTTGAGCTTTTTCCATCACTATTCCATTTTCTCTGTTCAGAAGTTCTGGATGGTTCTTTTCTATTATTTCCTGGATGATGATGTTAAGGGTTTTTGTCCTATCGTGTTCTTGGGGGAGCCCAGTGATCCTTGGGTTGTCTCTGCATGTCCTGTCTTTGACTTTCTAGTGAGCAGATGTTCTTTAAATGTTCTTGGCTCCCATTCTTCTAGCTGGTCTTTCACGTCTGTGTTTTGCATTCCTGATCGATTGTTCTCTCTTGTGCTTCTTTGGTGAGACTTGCCATCACAGATTCCAGTTGTTTTTTATTCTGTCCATTATTTTTGCTGTGCTGGCCATGAATTCTGCTCTCATAATTCTTGTTTCTCTTTTGAATCTCTCAAGGACAGCATGCGTATTGTGGTTCCATGTTCAGCTCACATTCCACAGGATCCTCTGTCAAGTCAAGTGTTGGCTCATTTTCTTTTGTTTTCCAGTATTTGTTCATAGATGCCTGAACTCGTTTACTAGATCTGGAGGCCACATTTCCTTCTGTTGTTAGTGTTTTTCCTGTAGATTTATCTGCTTATGTCCAAGGCCCTTCAGTTTTTTTCTTCCTGAGATCTTTGGTCATTTCAGCCTTCCCCCTCTCCCAATTTTCTCCTAATGATTTTATGCCTTATCTCAGCCTTCTGTCACATTGGGTAAATTCATGGTTCACAAGGCTAGTTCTCTGCCCCAAGTGATTTTTGGGTGGTCAGAACTGGCCCCAGCTGGATGCTCTGGGGAGGGGGAGGTAGTAGAGTGGAGAGAGATAGAGGAGAAGAGGTCAGGTTTCAAGGTATCTGCACAGGACCTTCACACATACACACACACACACACACACACACACACACACACACACACACGCTCACACCCTGTCCTGTCCTGCTGATCTGGCCAGCTCCCTGTGTTCCCCAGTTCATCACCTCTTCATCACCTCTTGCCTGGCCCTGAGGTCAGGAATAAAGAGCTGTTCATAGGGGCTTGTCGGCTCTGGCACCAGATCTATTGTCAGACTTGTCTTACCCAGCACCAAGTTCAGAATGATATAGCACTATGATTAGGCGTTGTCTGCCGAGCTCCACCTATCTATCTCCGGTGCCAGCAGATCTTTACTCCTGAAGGGTTCCAAAGCAAACTTCTGCAGTCTGAAACTGGGGGATTCACGGCACTGAAAATGGGATTGGGTTTTGTTGTAAACTGGTGTGTTTGGGCCACTGGTCTGCTAGTGGGGTGGGGAAGTGGGAATGAGTGAAGTCAGGGACAGTGAGAGTTGGTTTGTGAACTTGTGTTTTTTTTGCATTCTTTGGATTACGTAGTTGAAGATTAAATAGCTGAAGTTGCTTTATCTTTATTGAATAATTTCTATCATGGAGAGGCTTGAGATGAGGATTAGAGAAGAGGCCTAGTTCAGCTTCTTGTGACTCACAGGGTCCAGAAGTCGATTTCTTTCTTATAGTAAGTTTTTAATTGATGTCTTTTTTAAGTTTCCCTGTTTCCATCCTCTTCCCCTCCCAGAGATCCATCCCATATAACAAGTGTTATTTTTATCAAGACAAAGAGGAAAAGAGGGGATAATCAGCATAGTTGATCAATGCATTGAAAAATGTGCCATGTTCTACCCTCTCTGCAGAGGGGTGGGTTGGGAGCACATTTTTGTTCATCATTTCTTACAGCATAGTAAAATGCCATCGCATTCATGTGCCACAATCAATGGGCATTTACTTTGTTTCTAGGTGTTTGCCATCATAAAAGATGCTGCTATTAATATTTTGATGTATTTGGGGACTTTCTTCTTATCACTGCTTCCTTGGGGTACATGTCTAGTAGTGGAATCTTTGGGTCAGGTTGTGTAGGACTTTGAAAGTGAAACTGACAGGCCTATTTTATCTTAGAAGCAATATGGAGTCACTGAGGTTGGTGGAGCAGGTGAGTGAAATGACCTGTGCTTAAGGAAAATGAATTTGCCAACAGTGTGTGCAATGGATGAGAGTAAGAAAGAAGGAGCCCCATCAAGAGGCTGTTGAAATAATTGGGAAGAAGGAGGATGAAGGTGGGGAGGGGAGAGAAGGTGTTGGATGCCAGACTTGTAGAGGTAGCAGTGGCAAGTTTGGCATTGACTGGGCATGAAGGATATGGGGGAGTGAGGAGTGTTGGGAGGTGCCTTGGGTCCTAGAAGAATGTTGCCTTCAGTAGAAAGAGGGAAAGGGTGAGGGGGAGAGATCAAGTGTTCAGTTTTAGACTTCAGTTTAAAATGTCTCCAGGGCATCTTCTTTGAAATGTACAATAAGCAAATGGCTAAACTTTTTGAGAAATCTGTTAACACCCATGAATGCCTCTGCTTTCTGTTCTCTCACATTCCTGTTACCCCTCAGCATTCTGGTCTCCACTCACATCATTCCACTAAAACTGTTCTCTCCAAATTTACTAAAGATCTTTTCTGTAAAAAAAAAAAAAATCAACTTCATTTCTAGCTCTGAATTCTCTCCCTCCTCCTCCCTACATTGAGAAAGCAAGAAAAACAAAACCAGTCACAGAAATATATAATTTATCATAATTCAAATTTCAAAATTCATTTTCCCTTCCCTGCCCCTCCTTTGGTCCTGAGCTCTTCCACTAGCTTTCCAGCTATCTGCCCCTTTCTTGCTTATAATGCCACTTTTTATATATAAATCACATGCCCATTTGGAACTTGTCTTGGTTAGTGGTCTGAGAAGCTGGTCTACACCTCCTTTCTGACTAATAATGTCTCTTCATTGCTAAGCCAACAGTCTTTTCTTGGGGTTGGTCTTTCTTGACTTTATCTGTATCCTTCTCCTGGACACTCTTCTCTGCAGGTTTTCAGGACACCCTCTGGTCCACTTTCTCATTCTCCTTTGCTGGATCTTCTTCCAGGTCGCACTCAGTAACCAGAGGTGGCCCCCAAGGCTCTGTCCTGAGCCCCCTTCTCTTCTCCCTTTGGACAGTATCTCTTGGAGATCTCAGCTGCTCCTGGAGTTCAATTATTTTCTCTGCTGATGATTCTCACATCTACACGGCCAGCTCATATTTCTCTCCTAACCTCTAGACTCCCACTCCCTATTGGACATTTTGAACGGGTGTCCTCAGATATCTCCTTCCAAACTTCTCTTTTACAGAAGAGCGCACCACAACCCTTCCAGTCCCTCAGGGTAGCTCCTAGGCACCACCCTCAGTTCCTCCCTATCTTCCATCCCCCCACATCCAGTCTTGCCAAGGCCTCATCTTTGCAACGTCTCTGGAATACACTCTCTTCCCCCTACTGAGACTGCTTCTCCCCATCCCCTTGCAGACCCTCATCACCTCAGACCTGGACTATCGCAATAGCTGGGGGCAGGGTACCTCGGTCTGTCCCAAGTCTCTCCCCACTCAGTCTTCCATTCAGCCACCGAAGTGATTCTCTTAACCCTACTCCATCAACTCCAGTGGCTTTTGAGATTACTTCAAAGCCCTTCCGAACCTGGGCCCCTCTATCTGTCCAGGCTTCCTCCACCTAGTCCCCTGCCATGCACCCTTCTACTCGCTGAGCTGACACTGGCTTCCTGGCGGTCTCGGGAGTAATGCTCCATCTCCTGACCCCGGGCTGCCTTCTCCCTTGACCAGCGTGGGGGGTGGGGGTGGGGTCTTTGTGACTTGCTAGAGTTGAAAGAAGACCCTCCTCCCCGGGGCCAAGCTTCCAGTGCCAGCTTCTTCTAACCAAGTGAGGCGGGTTCAGACCGCAGAGAGCACCGCCCCCTGGTGGGGCCAGCAGAGCTGACCCTCTGCCTTTCGAAGCTTTGGGGAGCAGGGTACCATTCGCTCAGGACAGTAGAGGCCCAGATCAAAGCCCCTGCCGCTCGCCCATCCTGGGTGAGTGAGCGCTGGTCCATACCGCGCCCCACAAGAGGGTCGGGAGGTGTGTGTGTGGGGGGGGGGGGGGTGCAGCCCCGGATCGGTCTCTTGGCAGCTCTCAGCCAGCGCTCCCAAGTCCCCCCTCCTCTCCCGGAGGCGGGTCCGGGGGCGGCCTCAGCTGCCCCGCCCCACCGGGCCCCCGCCCCTCCACTCGCGCGCGGGCGGCCGCAGCAGCAGCCGCCACCGCCACCGCTGCCAGCATCGCTGGTGCCGCAGCTCCGATCGCCGCCGCCCTGCATCCGGCCGCCCGTCTGTCTGTCTGTGCGGCTGCCGGGGCGGCCGAGGCCGAGGCCAGAGCCGGGGCGGGGGCCCGGCGGGGGCCGGCCGGGCCACGGGGTGGGGGGCAGCGGGGCCCGAGCCCACCATGCCGCGCGGCGTGGGCGTGGGTGGCTTCTGGGCGCTACTGTCATGCGGCCTCGCCGCCCTGTGTGTCTTGGGCCTGCTGTCGCCCGCGTGGATCGTGCCGCCAGCCCCCCGCGGCCCCAAGACAGCCCCCCCTCCGTCTCTGGGCCTGCTTGGACCCTGCCTGGCCCCCGCCCCGCGGCCCTGTGCCCCCTTCGCGCTCGGGGGCCTGCGCAGCTTCAGAGACATCCCAGCCAGCGCCTGGCAGGTAAGTGCCACTGCGTTCCGCCCGGCGCCAGGCTGGTGGCCCGGGGCTCCTCCCGCCGTGCCCCTCCTGCGCCAACCTGCGATCCGCTAACACGCACACCAACACAAACACTCACACTCACACGTGCGTGCATTCACGTTTGCTCACTCTCACGCACACATGCGCATCACCCAGACCGTTTCGCTAGCCAGGTGCTGGGAAGAGCCTGAGCTTTCTGGCGGGCACAGGGTGCCCTCTTCAGGGAAGAAGAAGCTCCCCGGAGCCTGGCCCTGCTGCTGCTGCCTCCTTGGGCCAGTTTGGACAGGACCTTTCTTCTCCCTGGCCTTCCTCCGTTTCCTCTCTGCAGCTCACAGGGGAAGATCTGGTCCAGCCCTCCTTGCGAATTTGCCTTGTTGAGGGGAGGAGCGATGACCCTTATCCAGAAATGACCAGGGCCAGGTTCGGGTCTTTGGGATGGGGGGGGGGGGTTTAGATTCCATACTCAGCCCAGCCCCCTCCCCTGGTGGAGGCTTCTTTGCACACACAGACAGGGCTGAGCCCCACGGGAGCCTACTGTGGATACCCTGGTGCTGGGAACTAGGTAGATGTCTGCCCTCCCTGGCTCTTCCTGCTGGGCTGTGAGCTTATTGGCCAAGGAGAGAAGTCAACCGGGTGCCTTGGAGCCTGCCACCCCGTATAGGAGGCTTTTCCCAAGGGGAGGACTGTGTTTGTATGGGGGTGGGGATCCTCGGCCTCCCTTCTTCCTCTGATGAAAAAGGTACAATGGGGATGGGGAAAAGAAGGCCCTGAGACCTGTGCAGGGAGGGGTAAAAATAGGAGGGGGAGATGGGCGCTAGAATCATGGGCTGTTCCCTGGGGATTCTGGAGGGGGAGGAGGACAGGGAGAAGGCCCAGGTCCAGCCACATCATTTTCTGTGAAGAAACTGGGCCTGTTTAAGAGAGGAGGGGACAAGAGCTGGACTGGGTCTCAGGACCCAAAGAGTTGTCTGATTGTCCCAGGGACGGTAGGGTTGGAGAGCAGAACCCCAGAGGGAGGAGCATTAGTCAGTGGGCTAGAGGGCCAAAGAGGAAGGCAAGAAGGGCTGGAAACCTCCCTGCCTAGGAGAACTGTCCATCTACTGAGTGCTGCCTTCAGGGCACCAGCAGCCCCTTGTGTGAGGCCAGGGAGGAGAGTCTGGGTCAGACGTAGCCTGGACTCAGTGGCCTCTGAGATCCCTTCTTGCTCCAGAACTTCTTAGGCTCTCCAAAGCCTCTGAGCTGCCCTGGCCTCCACCCAGCTCCTGCCCTACATCCCCACTCCATCACTGCAAACTAACCTGGGAGGAGCTGTCTCTGGGAGTGGTATCTTACCCTCCTGCCTCCCTCCTGGTTCCTCCTGCCTCCCTCTTGGTCCCTCCTGGTCCCTCTTGGTCCCTCCTGCCTCCCTCCTAGTCCCTCTTGCCCCTCTCCTGGTCCCTCCTGCCTCCCTTCTGGTCCCTCCTGGGCCCCTTAGGCCCAGCCCCCTGCTAAGGAGTGCCCTTCAAGGTTTCAGCTATCTTGACTTCTCAATGGCTGCTGCCCACCACCGTCTCCTTTGGGCTTTCTCTGCCTTGGCTCTGTTGCCATCTCCTGAGCCTTCTCCACCCCTCTGCTGCTTTCCTGAGATCCTGTATCCTCCAGCCCCTGCCCACACCTAGGCCCTCTCCTCTCCTGTCTTCCTCCTCTAACTGAATTTGACAGTCTCATTCTCCCAGGTTCTGAGGTGGTCTCAAGGCTGCAGAGGAGGCCCACGTTCTCCTCACAGTTCTCCTCACACCTCCAACTACTGAGCCCGAAGTGCTCTACCCCCACCTCTCCTACCAAAGCTGCTCTTCCAGCCTCAGGACGTGGTTATGGCTCTAAGGCCCTGATCACTGAGAACTTCCCTCTTAATGACTGGTTCAATGCTCCTAGGGCATCAAAGGGGTCATCACAACATCCTTCACAATCCATCCCCCACACTGCTAGGCTCAACTTTCTTGGGCATGGATCTGCTCACCCTCTTCTGAGTCAAAACCTTCAGTCACTCCCTGTCCTACTGAGACAAGTTCAAACTTTTTCTGACATTCAAGGCCCTTGAATTAAGTCTTGGTAATACTTGTTAACACCCCTCCTTGTTCATCTTCATCTAGATTACTCCCTACCACATACTCTCAACTCTAATTCAGACCTACCCACTCTGCCGCATTTGTACCTTGGCTCCTTCCATTCCTCTCCCCCACTTGGGGAGACCTCCTCCAGACAGCCTTCCCCACTACACTGCCACCCCTCCCGCAGCATCTGTGGCAGCTCCCTGAAGGCAGAGACTGAGCCTCTAAACTTTGTATCTCCCACACAGTCTAGCCAGCATCTGCTCATGGCCCAGCTCTTCCCCAACCAGGTCTCCCATTCTCCCTGGGTATCCCCAGTGCCAACTTACTCATCTGTAGTCCTTTCTGGGTTGCGGTGGTATCCTCCCCACACCTTGGGAGGAAGGCAGGTCCAGCCTGTGCATTCTCATTTTACAGATGAGAAAATGGAGACAGAGAACATTGACATGGTTTGCCCAGGGACATAGCCAGGAAGGGACGGACACTCCGACCTTTGGCAGCAAGTGTTGACTGAGGTCGTTAATTAGGCAAGGGAGGGCATGTCCACGCAGGGGATGGGCATAGGAGGTACTGGAGACCCCACCCTGAGCAAAGAGCAGAGAATGGGTAAGAGTCTGTAGATGATGGAAGAGATTGTCGAGCCAAACCCTTTGCACTGGAGAGGGTACCTGGTTCCACCTGCAGCCCTCCCAGGGGTCCACCTGTCCAGGGTCTCAGAGGCTATACCTGTAGTGGTAGAAGAAAGGTGGCAGGCTATGGGCCCCAGCTTTCTCCTGGAATCTCTCAGGGTTCCTGATCTGGAGGGGATGGGGGAACATGATTCTGTATCCACCCCCTCTCCCCAACCCCTGTTTCCCAGCCCACATGCATAAGGAAGGAGATCAGCAGATACTCTGAGCTCTGCATTCACTTCAGGTTCCCTCCCAGCTCTAAAAATAGTCTTGAAGCCCAAGTATTTTTGCTGCAGAAACAGGACACTAGCAGGTCCCTGCCACTCCACATAGGCACATTCCAGTAGTGTAGAGAACTGGGGAAGGGGCCTTGCACCAGGCACGTTCACAGCCCCCTCTCCAGCCAGGCCAGAGCAGCCAGCAGCCCTGGGTGGGGAGCCATCCTGAGGTAGATGTTTGCCAGGGTGGAAAGAGGATTGGAGAATGTTGGCAGAGTGCCCCTGGCAGGTGGGTGGGCTCAGCGGAACCCCAAATGCCAGTTCCAGATGACCCTGCCTGGCACCCTGAGAAAGCCTGGGGAAGCCTGGACTGGCTCAGCTCTGTCAGCCAGGCCTTACTCTATCCCAAGCAGGTGCCCAAGAGCCAAGTCAGATGCCCTGGCTTTGCCCTCTCTGGGCTGCTTCACTTTCCTCTCCTTTACACTGAGGACGCTGGATGATGTGTTCCAGTCCCTTGGAACTCTGAAGCCCTAGCCCTGCCCAGAGGAACCCTGGTGGGCATCTGGCCTGCTTCACATGGAGGCCCTGAATCCACTCGCTGTCCATGTTCTCCCTCAGGATCCCTGGGGACACTTTGGTGGCATCACATGAGGGGTCGGGGGCCCAGCCAGGTTTCAGCTGTGACTGAGCCTCCCTTCCCACCTCCCCTGCTCCACCTGCACTCGACTGGCCAGGAATCTTGGGGTAATCTCTCCTGGTCTCCCTCAGTTTCTCCTTGGGTACACAATCTGATATTAGGTCTTGCCCATCCCCCTTCCAGCTTCTTGTCCAGTGGCTTCCCGGACCTCTCACCTTCCTTCATCTGCTGCCAAATGCCGAATCCTCTCTTTGCTCCCCTCTGCCAAGTCCATAATGGTCAGTCTCCTTGGCCTGGCATTCGAAGTCCATCTCTCCCTCCTCCCCAGCTCCAGGCTGCCACCCTCCAGGGTCAGCACTCTTTTCTTTTTCACTGTAATTCCTGTAGGTTCCTGGCACCTTTGCTCTCACAGAGGCCTGGGGCCCCCTGTGCCTGGCACACGCGCGCCATAACTGTCTGTGACTGTCTGACTCTGGGGTCACCATGTGACCAGAGAGCAGGCCCTCCCCTCCCTGGCAAATGTCTGCCGCTCAGGCTTCCTTGTTTAGGCAGCCACTTGTTATTACCGAGTCATATCTGACTCTCCTTGACACCATTTGGGATTTTCTTAGCAAAGATACTGGAGGGGTTTGCCATTTACTTTTCCTGCTCTTTTGACAAATGAGGAAACTGAGGCAAATAGAGTGAAGTGATTTGCCCAGGGTCACATAGCTGCTAAGTTCTGAGGCCAGATGTGAACTCAGGAAGCTGAATCTTCCTGACTCTGTCCCTGTTACCCTGCTGGGGCACCCCAGGGACAGAGCCTCTTTGCCTTCCCTGAGGGAAGCTGGACTTGTTGCTGAGTGTGGGTGGGGGTTTCATGGTGCTTCCCAGGTGGCCCCTGGTTGGCCCATCTGTCCCTGAGTCAAGACCAGGCCTTGTGTTAAATGAAGCAGAAAGTCTACCTATTGATGTTCTAATGGGGCAGACAGAGAAAGTGCCCAGGGACAGGTATGGCACCTGGAAGCCCTGGGAGCTGAGCATCAAGGAACTCCAGTCACAGGGCACCCTCGGGCATCTCTGCTAGTGAAGGTAGGCACTCCCAGAGGCCAAGCACTGAAGGTCCCTGCCCTCCTGTTCATCTCCTCACATTCTTTCCAAGAGTTTCATCCTGTTTGGAGAAGTCCCTGAGCCCTTGTGGGAAGGGAAGAGGCCCCTGGTAAACAGCATCAGGAAACATGGATGAGTGCCAGAAGCCCTGCCCCTCCCCACCCCACCTTCTCCTTCCTCTGTGGCAGGATGAAGCCTGGGCACTTAAGTGCAGAGGGTGGGGTCTGGCCCTCTCTCTTCCCTCCTCCCAGGCCTGGGCATTTAGTGCAGAGGGTGGGGTCTGCTCCCCACCATTACCACAAGCCTGAGCACTTCAGTGTGGAGGGTGGGGTCTGGCCCCCTTTCTGCCCCCTCTTTCCCAGACTCTGGTCCCTTTTAGGAACCATCAGCACAGCTTGGCACTTGATCTGTGGTTATTGTCTCCTGATTCACTTAACAGATACCCCTGCTTTTTCAAATTGGACACAAGCTCATTGGAGTCTATGGAGAAGGCCTGGTAGATATGATTATTTCACTTTTACATATGAGACAACTGAGGCTAGGGTGTTTAGTCAGTGTAGGCATGGAATAAAGGGCTGAGTTGGTCACCATCAACTAGCTGATGTCCGAGACGGAATTTCTGGAGGGAACCTCCAAGGTCACGTAGCCCAAACCTCTCATTTATAGAGGTGGGGTGACGACCAGGGTTTCACATAATGTGGAGTCCAGCTCCTTCCCACCATCCCAGGTAGTAACTTCTCCATCCCTTCCAGGATTGTCTGCACTGTGATCCTTGGGGGCATATGACTTCATAAATAGTGACTTGTTGGGAGGTGGGCCAGGAGGCTTTCTCTTACTTTCCTCTGCCTTCCTCCTCTGTGGCCATGCAGTTGTTGGGGCTTGATTTTCCTTCCTTCTCAGCAGAGCAAGAGGCAAGCCCTTCTAGCCTGGCACTCGAGAAAGTCCCATCCCCTGGATGGTCAGGACAGGTGCTCAGGTGCCAGACCAGAGAGGCAGGGTTGAGGACCTTTGGGCTGGGGCAGGGGCCAGAGGGAAGGAGAGGGTCTGCTTTCACCAACCTCACAGATCTCTGAGTGCCCTGAGGATACAGATACCAGCTTATATCCAAAGACAGCCAAACTCCTGGGGCCAGATGTGGTTTCACCTGGCCAATCCCCTGACCCACCACCTTCTCTGAGGTCCTCCCTCCCTCCTGAGCTGAGAGCCGAGGCATGTGGCCTGGGTCCCTCCCTATGCTGAGGAAGAGGGTTTAGCCAAATGGAGGTCAATCCCAGCATAAACTCAGAATTAACTTTCTAATGATGCACTGGAGTACTGTGGGAGGTAATGAGCTCCCTGTTGCTAGTGGTGTTCGAGTCCCAGGAATTGGGCCTTAAGTGCCTAGGAGGTCCATTCCAAAGTGGAGGCTGGCTACTTGCCTCCAGTTTCCCTCCTCTCTAAACCTACCCATCTGCTGCCCTAGCCAATGTTCTAGGATTTCCTTCTGCAGGGTACCCTCTAAGGCAGCTGAGGCCACTGCTGTAGAGTTGGGGGGGTGCACTCTTTGTTGGCCATGTGAGCTGAATCATCCCACCTAAAGGCAGGTTTACAGCCCCACTGGGGCCATTCATGCTTTGGGGGTAAACAATCCATCTCCCTTGTCCTGGGTGTTCCCTTTCCAGTCCCTAGAAAGAACATCTCAGCCTCTGAGGGCAGGGAATGAGATTGATGACCCTCCAGGAAGGGAACTAGACTGGCCAGGACTTTCAGAGGCTCTGCCACATGCCAGCCTGCATGGGGAATTGGGCACCCTCCCAGGTCAGATGAGAGAACTTGGGGAAGGGACTCCCTTGTCCCCCATCTCCTGTCATGAAGGATCCCCATGGGAAGCACTCAGCCAAGCCTCAGTGGGAGACACCCTCAGCATTTGGTCCCCTACTGCAGAGACAGTAGCAGGTGCCCAGGTGGATGGGGCACTGGTTCTGATTCAGAGCGCTGTGTAACCTTCAGGCTCAGCCCAAACGCAGCCTCTCTGAGATTTGAGCTCTAGTCTGGCTGCCTTCATCTTGCCTCTCAGTCCTTGACGTCTCAGCTAGCCTGGCATGAGACTGGGCACCCAGCTGGCCCCAATCGAGACTCCTGACATTGCAGGGACCCAGGCCCCTTCCTCATGCCTAGGGATGGTAGAAAGGCAAGTCAGTCTTAAGTACCTGCTGAGTGCCAGGGCCTGCTAGGTACTGGGACAGAGAGAAACCCCAGAAGCTCTGTGCAACCCCTGTCCGCAGGGCTCAGTCCTGACCTCAGAGTGTGCAGAGTCCAGCTAGGGTCTAGTGCAGTCAGCTGAGTCCACAGAGGCCCTGGGAGGGGGCATTTACAGGGTATAACTCAATTGGGAATCCAGGTCCAAGTCTCTCCACTGAACCCCACTGCCTTCGTGGGACATCCCTGGTCAGCCCTGTCACTGACACTGGATGGGGCTTAGAGGAGGGATGGCACCCACACCCCCAGCTCTGCTCCTGCCACACGCTCTTTAGAAGGTGCCAGGCTCAGGGCCTTGGAGTTGCTGGACCCCGCCCACTCTGAGCTGCCAGCCAGCTGATAGATTATTCTCTAGAAAGGGGGACCTTGTCCTTTGTTCCCCTCAGCCTCAGCTGGGTACTCTTGGCACGACTGCAACAAAGCCCCTGGGGATTCTGGTCTTTCCTTCTAATGCACCCCCCCCAGCTGTGCCTGACTCCTGAGGTGTTGTTGAAGGCCCTACACCCCTGGGAGGGGCGGGAGAAGAGGTGCTATCTGGGGTGCCCTGGGCAGGGCGGGGGACTTCTTTGTGTCCCCATTGTGGCAGGGCTGACCCTGACTCCTCCCACTGATGATTCTGCCCTGGAGCTTTGGTCTAGCCCCCCTCAGCCTGCAGCACCCCCTTTCGTCCTCCTCCATCCCTCTGAAGCCCCCCTGCTGCAGGCCTGATCACCTCACACCCTGCCTTGAGTCTCCCCATTGCTGCCTAGTGTCTGTGGTCCACTCATTCAGCTCTCAAATGGATCCTCCTGCAATCCAGGTCTAACTGTCCCCTCTACCTCTGGACGACTCCCTCTGTTTGACCTTCAGGGTCCCCATCACCTGCCCCCTGCTACCTCTTCAGGCTTCTCCCTCCCCACATGGGTCTCAGATCTGGCAGTGAGGCCCCCTGGTTTTTCCAGGAACCAGGACCTCCATCTTTCGGCATTCTCTCTGGACGTAATCCCCACTGAGCTGTCACCACCACAAGGCAATTCCTTTTTGCCTAACTGGCTCACTCCTACTCCCTAGCTGGGTGCTACTCACCTCTGCTTCCCTCTTTAAAGCCCCTATGCCATACCTTCTGTCTCATGGGTGTTTATGTGCCCCGACCTCGTCTCCTCCCATCTCGCCATCATGCCGATGGTCTCTCTCCTCTTTACTCTCTCCCTAGTTACTGGCACCTTCTCCCCTGCATTCCCCAGTACCTCCCTAGACATTGTCATCCCCTCAAACCAATATCCTGTGTGTCCTTCCTAGAAAAAGCTGCCTCTGCTCCTCCCAGCTACTCCAGTTCCTCAGCCATAGGTAGTCTGGCCATGAACCTCATTACTTACCAGAAATGGCTTGCTCAGTATGTCCCAGGAAGGCAGGTGCTTGGGGCTCTGGCCTGGGCCCTTCTTTTTTTCCCCGGGAATCTCCTCCACTCCCATGGGTTTAGTAATTCAGTCCTGAGCACCATAGTGATGCCATCATCTGCTTCTGGACAACTGCAATCAGATATTCTATAGGCATCTCACACTCCATGGTCCAAAGCAGAACTCTGCCCAGATGGCCACCACTGCAGTTGCATTCCTTCCTGCACGACATGTCCCTAAAGTCTGCATCCAACATGTCACTGCTCTGCTCCAGGGCTTCCAATATTGAACTCACCCTCCCTTACTTGGCATCTGGATCCCTTTGTGACCCAACTTCAAACTTACCACCCCTTGCAGCCAAGCTGGCTTCCCTCTCCCACCTCCATGCCTTTTCCCTGGCTGGTCCTCTTGCCTGGAATGCTCTTTCTCCTTACCACACTTCTCTCTTTCAAGGTAGTTTAGATAGATAGATAAGGAGGTTGAGGAAAGAAAGAAAGCCAGATAGATGAATGATAGGGTTTTTCTTATTTTTCAGTCGTTTCAGTAGTATCTGACTTTCAGTAACCACCGTTGGGGTTTTCTTGGCAGAGATACTAGAGTGGTTTATTTTACAGATGAAGAAACTGAGGAAACATGCTGAAGTGACTTGCCCAGGGTCACACAGCCAGGAAGTATCTGAGGCCAGATCTGAACTCAGACAGATGAGTTTTCCTGACTCCAGGCCCAGAGCTTTATTTACTGCACCACTTAGTTGTCCCTGGTGGATAGGTAAATGGAAACAAAGATCAGGATGGAAAAATCGACAGATAGATAATGTGGGTGAATGAGCAGATGGACAGACAGACAGAAATGATGGTTGGATGGATGGATGGACAGATGGAAGGATAGACAGATAGTTATGTAGACTGATAGATGGATAGACATACAGACGGATGGAAGGATGGATAGATAGATGGTAGATAGTAGATGGAGAGAGATGGATAGAGAAATGGACAAATAAATAGTAACTAGATGATGGATGGGTGAACATATGGATAGATAGCTGGACAGACAGATGGATAAATGGATTGATTGTTATAGATTCTTACTATCAGTCAGGCACCGAGACTGATACAAGCAAGTAAGATGGTCCCTTTTCTCAAGGAGCCACATTTGAATGGAAGGGACAACTGAAGAAAGGACAGCTGGAGGGGAGGGAAGGGGAGGGGAGTAGGTGTCCTGTCCAGGGCACACTTAAATGCTACTTGATGGCCTGATCTAGGTAGTGGGGAGCCCAGCCTGACTGGGGTGGAAGGTGCATGTCCAGGCAGGGATGGGAACAGCTTGGTGATATATGGAGATGCCTCCCACTCCCCTTTGGGGGTCTGACTCTGGCAGTCAGTACCCATACCAGGCCCCAGGGGACATGGGGAAGGTATGCAGCGGTGCCAGGATCCCTCCCCCATCCTGGCTCAAGGTCTAGAAGCCAATACCAGGGTGTTTCTGCGGCAGAGGTTAGCAGCCTATTCATCCCCTGGTTCTGATTTATCACCTGGTGGGGGAGGAGCTGGGAGGAGATTTTGTTGGCTCTTTTCCATGGTAAACCTATTGACTCTTGTGGGTTATAAAAGGAAATGTGGGAGAAGAATGTGAGCAGGCTGGGTGGCCTGCTCTGAATGGCAGGCTCCTCTCCAGGTGGAGGAAAGAGGCTGGGCTCCCAGCCTCCTGCTACTGCTCATAAGGACTTCCCCAGATCCCTAGGGACTCCTGCCCAACAAGTCCAGCCAACAGATGTTGTACCAAGACCTGTGCTAAGCACGAAACTTCAGAGAAAGGCAGAAGTAGTCCTTGTGACCTTGAGTTCACAGTCTGAGCTCCTAACAAGAAGGTACCAAGACTCAGCCAGGATAAACTGGGGCACTCTCAGAGGGAGGCAGGAAAATTAAAGAAGACTGGGAAAGGCTTCCTGTAGAAGGTGGGGTTTGAGCTGGAACCTGAAGGAAGTCAGGGGAGACAGGAGGCAGAGATGAAGAGGGAGAGTATTCCAGACAGAGAGCACAGTCAGAGGAAATGCCTAGAGTGGGGAGATGAGGAGTCTTGTGTGAGGAACAGCCAGGGGGACAGTGTCACTGACTCAAAGAGTACATGGGAAGGGGTGGAGAAGGTATAAAAAGACTAGAAGGGTAGGAGAAGGCTAGGTTATGAATGCCAACATGATTTTATATTTGATCCTAGAGGTCTGTGGAAGTTTATTGAGTAGGAGTAACCCAGTCAGACTCAAACTTTAGGAAGATCACTGACAGCTAAATGGAGAATGGACTGATGGGGGAGAGGCTGAAGGCAGGGAGACCTACCCCCAGGCTACTGCCATAGTCCAAGCAGGAGGTGAGGAGGGCCAGCACCAGGGTGGGGGCAGGGCAGGAGAGGAGGGGCATGTCTGAGAGATGTTATGAAGGATTTGACAACAAGTTACAAAAGGGGGAGAGAGTGATAAGCTGAGTGTGACACATGCATATGATCCTCTTGCCTCTGAAGTGGGGTGCCCCAGACAGTGATGGGAAAGTTAGGAAGAAGGGAGACCTCAGAGGGAAAGAAGACAATTCAGTTTTGGACAGTTTGAGGTTAATGATTGGGACATCCAGTTTGAAAGTCTGCAGGATGTTCAGGCTGGGAAGTCCAATGGGTGCCAGTTGGAGAAGAGAGATGGAGGTCCCAGCTGGATGAATAGATCTCAGAGTCATCCTCTCACAGTCAGTCATTGAATTCTTGAGGGCTGAGCCCTCACCAAGCTCACCAAGTGACATAGTATAGAGTCAGAAGAGAAATAATGGCCCAGGACAGTGTCATGTGGGACAGCCATCACTACTGGGTAAGATCTGTATGAAAATCCAGCAAAGGAAACCAAAAAGGAATGGTCAGATGGGAGGAGTGAGCACCAAGGAACAGACTACAGAGAGGCTGAGGAAAATAAGGATTGAGAAAAGGCCATTGGAGATGACCATTCCTAAAGCATGGTGCTCCTAACAGTATCTGTCCTGGGCCAGTGGCTACAGAGCATGCTCAACAGGGAAGGGAAGGGCCTGTGTCTGTCACCCTCCTTTGGTGGATTCTCCTGTGTATGTGGAAGACTTCTCTGTCATGGGCATCTGGCTTGGAAGGAGATGGCCTTCATTGGGTCACATACTATTTGCTGCAGATAAAAAAGGGAATCCAGAGTGGGAAGAGCCAAGATGGCAGAGTAGAAAGACACATATACATTAGCTCTTCTCCCACCACCCACAAAATACTTGTAAAGAAGGACTCTCAACAAATTGTAGAGCAGCAGAAATCACAGAACAAGGGAGTGGAGGAGATTTCTAGCCCAGAGTGACCTGAAAGATGGACGGGAAAGGTCTCTCACACTGGACACGGAGCAGAGCCCAGCCCAGCCTTGGCCATGTGGCACTGAAAGGAGCAGATCCAAGCAGGATTCAAGGACAAATCTCCAGCAGCAGCACAGCTCTCTCAACCCACAGGCACTAAAGGTCAGTGAGAGGGATTTTCAGTTGGCCAAGAAGGGAGCAGTGTGACCCCATAACTCAGATCTCCTCAGGTGGCAGCAGTGGAGGCAGCAGCAGATGGGGGCTCCCAAGGACTCATCATAAAGCCCCTGAGGGAACTGAGCCCTATGTAATGTCCCTGCCCCAACCTGGCAGCTGATCTTAATCTCACACTGAATAGCTGGCCCTGCCCCCACTTAAAGCCCCCGAGGGACTAGAGCAGCTCATCTGAATCTCAGCCCCTAGTGCTGGCTTGGCGGAACTGGCGGCAAGGTGATTGTGGAAAGGAAACTCAGAAGTCAAGTAACTGGCTGGGAAAAATGCCCAAAAAAGGGAAAAAAATAAGACCATCAAAGGTTACTTTCTTGGTGAATAGATATCTCCTCCCATCCTTTCAGATGAGGAAAAACAAGACATACTGTCAGAGGAAGTCAAGGCCCCTGCCTCCAGTGCCTCCAAAGGGAACTTAAATTGGGCTCAGGCACTAGAAGACCTTAAAAAACAAGTTAGCAACTTATTAAAGGAGAACCAAAAAAAATGCTGAGGAAAATAACAGCTTTAAAAAGAGGCTAACTCAATTGGAAAAAGAGGTCCAGAAAGTCAATGAGGAGAAGGAGGCTTTAAAAAGCAGAATTAGCCAAATGGAGGAGAAGGTTCAAAACCTCACTGAACAAAATAATTTGTTGAAAGGGAGAACTGAGTTCAGGGAAATGAATGACTATGAGATAAACCAAGTAGTTAAAAAACAAAACCAAAAGTATGAAAAAAATAGAAGATAATGTGAAACATCTCATTGGAAAAACAACTGACCTGGAAAATAGATCCAGGAAAAACAATTTAGAAATTATGGGACTACCTGAATGCCATGATCAAAAAAAGAGCCTAGACATCATCTTTCATGAAATTACCAAGGAAAACTGCCCTGATATTCTAGAACCAGAGGGCAAAATAAATCCTGAAAGAATCCACCGATCACATCCTGAGAGAGACCCCAACAGAGAAACTCCTAGAAATATTGTGGCCAAATTTCAGAGTTCCCAGATCAAGGGGAAAATACTGCAAGCAGCTAGAAAGAAACAATTTGAGTATTGTGGAAATACCATCAGGATAACACAGGATCTGGCAGTCTCAACATTAAGGGATCAAAGGGCTTGGAATAGAATATTCCAGAAGTCAAAAGAACTGGGATTAAAACCAAGAATCACCTACCCAGCAAAACTGAGTATGAGACTTCAAGGGAAAAAAATAGTCATTCAATGATTTAGTGGACTTCGAAGCATTCATATTGAGGAGAAGACCAGAACTGTATAGAAAATTAGACCTTCCAATACAAGAATCAAGAGAAGCATGAAAAGGTAAACAGGAAAGAGAAATCATAAATGACTTTCTAAAGCTGAACTGTTTACATTACTACATGGAAAGAAAATATTTATAACTCTTGAATCTCTTCTCAGTATTTGGGTAGGTGGAGGGATTGTACATACACACACATACACATATATAGACAGAGAGTACAGTTTGTGTTGAATCAGAAGAGATGACATCCACATACACACAAATAAAATAAAAATTAAGGAGGGAGGGAGGAATATACTGGGAGGAGAAAGGGAGAAATGGAAGGGGGCAAGCTATAACCTATAAAGATAAGAAAAATCTTGTTCAATGGAGAAGAAAAGGGAGAAGGGGAGAGGGGAAAAGTGAAGCCACTCTCTCCACATATGGCTGAAGGAGGGAGTAACATGCTTACTAAATTTGATATGAAAATCTATCTTACACCACAGGAAAGTAGGGGAGGAGACAACAAGTGGGGTGAGGGGAATGATAGAAGGGAGGGCTAATGGGAGAAGGGAGTTACTAGAAATAAACACTTTCGGGAAGGGACAAGTTCAAATGAGGGAAAAAATAGGAGGGGATAGAGTAGAATAGAGGGCAATATAGTTACTATTACACAACATGATTATTATGGAAGTCTTTTGCAAAATGACACATATTTAGTCTGTATTGAATTGCTTGCCTTCTCAGTGGGGTTGGGGAGGGAGGTGGGGAGGGAGAGAAGTTGGAATTCAAGGTATTAGAAACGAATATTGAGAATTTTTATTGCATGTAACCGGGAAATAAGAAATACAGGGAATGGGGTATAGAAATGTATCTTGCCCTACAAGAAAAGAGGGAAGATGGGGATAAGGGAAGGGTGGGGTGTGGTAAAAGGGAGGGCACATTGAGGGAAAGGGTAATCAGAATGCAAGGTATTAGGAAGGGAGGTCAGGGAGTGATGGGGAAAAAAATTGGACATGTTACAAAGTGAGGTAAAAGCAATTAGTATTAAAAACAATTAACTGAATTAATTACTGAGAATAAGTCAATGACATCTTTAGTTTGGGAAAAAGAATTTTAGTCTGAATTTCCTAGAGGAAAGTAATCTCGGGTAACATTTGGCATTGATGGAAAAGTTAAGGTTTTAATGGTAAATTTGATTTTATGATTGCCATTTAATCAGGAACTAAAACATGTATAGATAGGCATGTAAGCCACTTAAGACTTTCCTCAAAAGATGTTCCTTAGCCAAAGTGAAATTATAGTCATATTTGAAACCTGGTTATTAGAACTTGCCATTTTAAGATGATGTGGGACTATTAAGTGACTGTTCTTCTGAGTCTGACTCAAGGTATGGATAGCAAGAAAGACGGTCTGAGCCTCCAACCCATGATGCCAGTAAGTCTGTGAGATGCTGGCATGAACTGCAAAAGGTGATCTCATGGGAAGGGTGAGAGAGTGACTGTGTAGCCGGAGCTGAGGTGGGATTCTCCTGACTCAATTTCCCCACTGACACCTGGCAGATTTTAAGCCTGACTGAATGCAAGTGGACAATCTAATCCTGCCTAGAACTGACAAGAAGTTGGGGAGATATTGCTTCCCTGCAATGTCCTTACTCTTAGTGGCAATTTTCTATAGTCAAAAGATTTGTAAGCTTAATACCAGATCTATTCAATTATAGATTATGGGCAGGGGAACATCCGAGGTTGTTTAAAATTAAGCTATTAGGCTTAGGACTTTAGACCAACAACAAGTTAGGGTCCTTTAATTCTTAGTAATACTGTGCAGACAATTAGGTCAAGAGCTTGTGAAGTTGGCAACATAAATATTATTTGTGTCTCAGTTGGTTAACATTTAAAAAAAATTCTTTTGTGGCCAATATTGTAAATGCTTTAAAAAGAAGTATCGCCTGACCAAAAGTTGGAATTGTTTTATGTGTTATGAATTGTGTTAAAAATGGAAAATAAAATTAAAAAAAAAAAGGGAATCCAGATAGTCAGGAGAGAGGAGGTCATAGGAACAGGACCTCAGAGACCATTTGGTACTAACCATGTGACTGAGATTTCACTGTAACATCCTTGATGAGCTGGTGGCCCATCCATTCTCTGTACCTCCTGAAACAGTACCATGGAGAGCTCTAAGTTGGGGGGACATTTGTTTCAGCCTCAGTCAGCCTCCTGGTGGCTTCCCCTCCTCATTCCTGGTTTGGCCCTTGGGGACTCACATTGCCCCACACATCCCCAAACCTTCTTTCTCCAGGGTCAGCACACCCAGGTCCTTTAACTGGAGGTCCAGGTTCTCCCCACTCCTGGCTTCCCTGGCTTCTCAATGCCCTTCATCAGCCACAGGGTCCATATGTGAGCACATTCCTTTACATGGGGTCCAACAAGGGTCCAGGAGAGTGGGTCAGTCACCCACCTGGCCCTGGACATTGACTTTACCCCTTGTATGTGACCAAGCTCTGGCTGACCTCAGAGAGCTCACAGGAAAGAAGGCAAGAGAGTGAGTGATCAACCCTCTCTGTGGATGCCCTGAAGTGGGATGGGAGGTGGGGCACATGGCAGAACAGAAAGGCTAGAGAGACCTGGGCTCAGGGCCTACCTTGGATCCTCCCCTGCTAGCTCAGGGTAGGGCCTACCAGAGGCAGGGTGATGCCATATCCTCAGCGGCCTCCTCAGCATCCACAGCACTATCAGCCCTCTTGGCCTGGATGGACTGACCTGGCCAAGAGCTCCATGACCTTGGGCCCATTGTGTAAACTTTGGGGCCTCAGTTGACTCATTTGCAAAATGGGGAGCAGGATATGTGCAGGGTCTGCTATCCTGGGTCATGGTGAGGCCACCCCCTGGAACTGACTTCTGTGGTTAATGTGACCCAGAGGACCATGGGCACCAAGCAGTGACCTCTGGGAACCAGAGAAGACTCCTATGAAGAGGCAGCACTTAATGAGGCCTTGAAGGGTGAATGAAAACTGAAGGGTGGAAGGGAACCATCCTTCTCTGTTACCCCTCCCTGAGGTGAGGGTGGGTCTGCAGTGCCTGGAGGCCTCCACCTTGGAGCCCTGTCCCTCCCTGGAGCCTGGAGCTCAGCCCTATCCCTCACTGGTCACTGACTCAGCAGACAGCATCTCCCATCCTGGGCCAGTCCCTGTCGCTTGCTGACCAAGGTGGTCCATGGCTTCCACCTTAAACCCATCCCTGTCCCTCCCTGACCTGGTAGCCCACGTCTCAACTGCTTTCCTCTGTGTCCTCACAGACCAGCACCGTGCTGTGCTCGGGAGGCTGTGTGCTTCTGGCCCTCAGTGCCCTGCTGGCTGTCGTCTCTGTCTTCCTCCCCAGTGGCCTCTTGGAGAGGCGAGTCTGTGCCCTGGCTGGATATATGCAGTTGGCAGCAGGTGAGTTCCTCCCCTTGCCCCAGATGCCTTACTGGGCTTTGCTTTCCTCATTTTCTTCTGGAACCAGAGGGCAGAGCTGTCCAGGGGCAAGGACTGAGGGCTTTCCCCAAAGGTCAGGAGAGGATCAGCATTTAGAGAAGGTTGGAGAGGACCAAGGAGAGTCTTGTAACACTCCCACTGCAGTATCAGTGATGGCTCAGTCTAAGTTTGAAGCCTCCCAGGTATAGAGAGCTCACTACCTTCTGAGAGAGCCCACCCCACTTGGGGATTTCCCTCTTTGGGGGAACATTTCCCTATCTTTGCCTGGTAGTTCAGGGTCTACCAGAGGCGGGGTGATATCACATCCCCAGTGGTCTCCTCAGTGTCCTCTTGGCCTGGATGGACTTACCTGGCCCAGAACCCTGTATCTGGATAGGGTGAGAGAGGCCCTGATAGCAGTCCTGAGGGGGAGCAGAGCCAGGAATGGAGCTGGAGGCTGCCTCCACCCCACCCCTGAACAGCCTTGCCCTCAGCCTTGGGTGGAGTAGCTACCAAGAAGCTCTAGAGGCTGGGAGGAAGGCCAGGCCAAAGGAATTTGGGACTTAATGTGCCCCCGCCACCTCCCCCAGTAATTCTTTCATCTGCCCCACAGGACCCTGTGTCCTATTGTGACTTCTTGATCTCCTGGTTCTGGAACCACACAGGAGTGCAGGTGCTAGTGGCCTGTCTCTATGGCCCCAGGTACCAGCTCTGACCCTCCTCTGGATGCCAGACTATGCAGGCCCCAGACTGAGGCCACTCCTGGAAAGGGTACGCAGAGGGTGTGGCTGGTTAAAGTTGGCATCAGCCCTGGGATGCTGAGAGGCTCTATGCCTTGGTGCACAGGCATAGCCCTTCTGGCGCTGCCTTTGCCCAGTCTGGGGGCCTGTGAGCTCGCACTCCCTGAGGATTGGCTTCATGTAGATGGAGGGGCCCAGAATACCCATGTGGATTCCACAGGGATCTGGCCCAGATTGTGCAAGGCCTCCTTCCTGCTGCCGCCTCCCCAGCCTGGGCACATTCACTCATTGGCCCATCCTGGGTGGATTGGGGCTGAGCAGCCCCGCTCCCTAGGGTTTCCTAGAAAATGGCTGCCCACCTCTCCCTAGTACCTGCCAGCCGGCTCAGCCCCGATGAAGCCCTTGCACCACCCGGGGGGGAGTCGGTGCATATCAGTCTATCAGTCACCAAGCATTTATGAAGCCCCTACTACATGCTTGACCCTGGGCTTGGACATCCTGTACAAAGCCTGCTCCTCAAGTCTGATAGTCAATGGGAGGGGACAGAGAGAAAAGATAGGAAGGACAAGCAGAAATATAAAACGAATAAACACAGAGGAGCCACCAGGGGGCACTTGGAGTCAGGAAGACTCCTCTTCTGGAGTTCAAATCTGATCTCTGACACCTCCTAGCTGGGTGATCCTGGGCAAGTCATTTCACTGGTAAAATGAAAAGGGTAAGGAAATGGTGAACCACCCCAGTATCTCTGTCAAGGAAACCCCAAATGGGGTCATGGGAGGACAAGTGAGGAGCAGCTGAGGAGGGAAGCCCCAAGCATTTGAGGGGATCAGGGATGATCTGAAAGGGAGAAAAGACTCCAGGAGGCAGAGGTTAGGAGGGAGGGCATTCCAGACCTGGGCATGGCCGAAACAGAGGTGCACAGACTTGCTCAGTGATGGGTACATCACTGTACCTCAGCAGCTGGCCTGATCTACCTTGACCATCCTGGTCCCATCCTTCCCATTGTCCCCCAGGGTGTGCCAGATTTCATCCTCTCTACAAGGCTCTCCTTTCGTCTGGCTGCCCAGGGAGCCCAGATAGACCCAGGTACAAGGGAGCAGCCATGGGTGAGGGGTAGCCCTGGGATAGGGGACAGGCACAGTCTTCCTAAGGTATCTATACTGGCATTGGCCTCTGCCTCCATGACAACCTCCTGCTTTGCCCAGGGACCCCACTCCTGCTGGCCCAGGCCCTTTGACAGGGCTAGTAGATGGGGCCTCACGCATGACTTTTCAAGTGAGCAGCACAACAGAATGGCTCCCTAGACCTTGTACCCATCTCCCTTCATGGGCAGAATTCATTGTAGGAACTGTGTGTGCCAAGGTCAGTTCTGCTGCTGGAAAATCAATCCTGAGTTCCTCCATGAAGAGGGAAGTGCCACATTCTTGATGCAGGTAGCTGGGGGTGCCAGGCTCCTCCCCACACGCTCTGGTCAGCTCTCAGCTGCCCTTTTTGGATGTGCAGTGGAGACTGGATGTCTCTGAGCTCCTCGAAGTGACTTTGTTAAGAGCAGAGCTCTCTGAGAGCTAAAGGAGGGCTACTGGGCTGGGGGGCAGACCCCTCCTCATTGCAAATGAGCTCTGGGCCTCAGTTTCTTCTCCTGTAAAATGAGGGGGTGAGCCCTGAGCCTTGAGGCTCCTAAAAGCTCTCACCATCCTTGAGGCAGACTCCCTTCTTGGAGCAGCCTTCTTTGCCTAGCCCTTCTCAGCCTCCAGAGGACCCAGAGGGAGGGAGGAAGGAAGGAGAAAGGGAGAGAAGAAAAGAGGAAAGAAGGGGGAGGAGAGAGACAGAGACAGAAGGAGGGAGAGAGAGAGAGAGAGAGAGAGAGAGAGAGAGAGAGAGAGAGAGAGAGAGCCAGCAAGTGCAAGCAGAAACCAGTCTTTATCTTTACCTTGTGGAAGTGCTGGAATCTGGTTTCTCCCCTACCCCTACCCCCAGTTTGCACACAGATAATTGATGTGATCACCAACCAGAGGCAGAAAACAAAGGCAACAAGTAATTTATATGCCAATGAAATGCAAAACTGTGTCTGACCCTGTCTTCCCTTTGGGAAGTGTGAAGGAATTCTCTGAATGGGAGGGTAGCTGGGCTGGTCATGCCCCTGAAGGGGAGGGCTTGAGAAAGCTAAGCCCCCCTCCCCCCTAGCCTGTCGTGGAAGGGCAGGAAGCCTTGCGGGTGGGGAGCAGACACTCCCTGCCTAGACAGAAATAGACCCTGGGAGCAGCATTCCAGACAGGAAGCAGCTTCTCTGGCTGCAGAGAAGAGAGTTAGCTTTGAATTCAACAGATGAGTATCCCTGGCAACGAGAGTGAGTCGAGCTGGGGAGCTAAGAAGCAGGGCTTGGGAGTGGAGCTGGGCAAGTAGCCCAGCAGGGGAGCTTGTCAAGCAGAGTACTACTTATAGCGCTCCCCACGCTCCCCCAGCGTCCACCTTCTCCCAATTCATTCTGGTTCCTTCCCATGAGCGCTGCATGTATTTGTGTGGGTTGGGGATGGGGAGAAGTGGATATTTTGTAGCTACTATTGCCACTCTTTAGTAAATTGCCTTTTTTTAGTAAATGCCTTTGCTGTGAGCCAGTTGTGTCTCTGGACTATCAAAGGTGGCCTCACTGGTGGGGGCTTCTAAGCTGAAATTTTAGGATTGAAGATCCACAGGATATTATTTGAACTTGAAGTAGTAGTCATCCCCTGGGGATCCAGCCTGCAAACCTGTGTGGAAAGTGGGGGGAAGAGGGGGGGGAGGGAATCCCCAGAGGTGGCTCCCCATGATGGAGCACTTCAGGGAGGGAATTATGGGCTATCAGCTGGACACCACAATTGGGAATGCTCTGGATATTGTCTGCCTGGGTCTTTGGTCTCCATCTGCAGCCTCAGGTTCACTCTCTTCCCACAGCAGGCCACCTTGGTCATTGTAAAGTTTTTTGCAAACCTTAAGTGGATATTGGCACGGAATGTGGCACATCATAGGAGCTTTAAAATTCTTGTTGAGTGATGGGTGGATGAACTGGGGACAGTTAATCATAATCAACCAAAAGCTTTAAGGCTGCTCTGTGCCAGGCACCAAGAATAATGGAACAACACCTTTGGGCAAGGCGACTATCTCCTTAGGGGGAATCACTGAATATCTGTGACCCTAAGAGGAACATGATGATGTAGATGTCTTAGCACAACTTCTCTGATCAGGATGGAATGATGACCCCTGCTGTGCTGATCCTGGTGGGAGGAGATGAGGGCCTGAGCCTGAGCTAGTCTGTGGAAGGGTTGGAGGGGACAGCGTTGAGAGGCCTTCTGAAAGATGTCCATGGAGAGGACTTGCTAACCAATGCTATGTCCAGCTGGTGATGTGGGCCAGGAACACTGGAAAGAAGTGGGGTGAAGGAATGTAGACTTGGGACTGGTTGATCTTGAGGAGACCTTGAAACCATGGGAGGGCAATGGAGAGTGAGGTGCCTGGGCACATTGGCCCCAGAGTTGTCCTTACTAATCCCTGCAGGCAACCTCTCTTCTGGCCTAGAGTATCTTCCTCCTGGCCCTCTACCTTGTCTTGGGAGGAAGTCCCTCAGTGAGGTCAATTCTTTGATGAGAAGTGGTCTCCTCCAGTGTCTTGGACACTTTGGAAACACACAAGAGTCAATAGTCCAGCCACAAGCTCCCATGTGACTTAGCTACTCTGTCAATGCATGGCCCAGCTCTAGCCTGTCCCCATTAATCAGTGTCAGGCACAGACAGGCCACAGGAATGGGGAAGGAGTCTTAGAATACTAAAGTTGGAAGGGGTCTTATTGGTTTCAACTTACAGATGTGAATACAGAGGCACAAGGACTTCCAAGATCACCCAGCTTGTAAATGTCAGAAACCTGTGTCTCCTAACTCTGAGACCAGTGCCCATGTCAGTGCCCACTTGGATCAAGGCCAGGGGAATGGGGAATGAGCCTGGGCAGAGGGCTTCAGGGAGTCTGGAGCACCACAAGGGTAGGCCTTCTGGTCCCCAGGGGCCAGCTGTGTTTGCTTTTGGTTAGTGCCTGGGGCCAGGAGTCAGTCTTGGAGTAGTCAATAATGGAAGGAGCAGACCTAGGGCTTTGGCCAGGTGAGTCCAGGGTTCTGACCTACAAGTTAATCATGCAGGAGGAGGAGGAAGAGGAGAATAGAAGCCCACCTTGGTCCAACCTAAGACCCAAGCACTCACTGAGCCTTTGGACCAGATGCCAGGGTCCTGAAGCCCACACCTTATAAGCATAGTGACCCCAGGCAGTGATGGGTACTGGACTGATCCTTAGCACAGTGCCAAGCCAAAGGATCTCAGAAAATTCCAGGCTCTTGTGAATCCCCTCTCCAGCCTCCATCTGCACAGCCCTGGCTAGGGGAAGAGGGCCTCACATTCCCTTTCTCACTGTGACATCACAAGAGGATATGTCTGCCAGCTGAGGCTACCTCCTATTCACTTTCTTGTGGAGTCATAGTGTGAGCGGTTGCCTGCTGGAGTACTGGGTCTGAACTTGAGGATCACCTTGCTGGGAGACTTTCCTCCTGGAAGAGCTTACAGTCACTTGAGGATGTTATTGCCACTACAATCTTTCCTGTATCACCCTGTGTGCTTGGTTCTCTGCTATCCTCTGTTCTCCCCACTCCTGACTCCTTAGTCTTCCTTCCTCTGCCATAGAGCTACGGGCACCTGATGGGGGGTGGGAACATTTCCCCACTGCTGATGTCAACTTTGGACCAAGGAGGCACTGGAATAGAAATATCTCTGAAGTCTGTACATCCCCATCCCCTGGTTCTGGGGGCCTGGGGGCTGTGTGGGACTGAATGGCAATCACAGACTGGAGGGAAAGTGGCAGCCAACAGACTCTGGCCTGGGGTAGGGGGAGGATCCAGATAGAAAGTCCCCTCCCAGAGGAGAGCAGGAGCTGCCATTAGCCAGTCTTGGCTACCTGATGTCCTGGTCTGTCCAAGCTGATCCTGCGCCTGGGGGGTGAGGGGCTCGCTACTTACACCCCCAGAGCTTCCTCTTACTGTTCTGTTGCTGCCTTTCCTACAGAGATTATAGGTAAGGCTTTTCCCAGCCCCAGATGTCTCTGGTGGGTCATGGAGTGGCCCATGTGACTTAGCATGATGTTTTCAGCCACATTGACAAACACTTTCAATGAGGATGAACATGGCATCTAGGTCAACTAATGTACTGATGGTAAGTTCTTCAATTTGAAAAGGCTACAAGCCAAGACCAAAGTGGAGGGAGTGTTGGTGCAAGGTTTTCTGTTTGCAGATGGTTGTGCACTCCACCCAGTCAATGAAAGTGAGATGTAACAAAGTATGGATCGATTCTCTGTGACTTGTGCTTGTTTTGGCCTGACAATTAACACCAAGAAGATACAAGTGTTCCATAAACCACCACCACACTGTCCATATGTGGAACTATCAGTTACAACTGTGGCACACTCGTGGAAAGTGGTATAGACAGACATCAGCAGTGGGGAAATGTTCCCACACCCCATCAGGTGCCCATAGCTCTATGGCAGAGGAAGGAAGATGAAGGAGTCAGGAGTGGGGAGAACAGAGGGTAACTCTGTTACAAAGTCCCTGGAGATCAGAGGCATTCACAGAATAAAGTCAACGACCATTTATTAAGTGCCCACTATGTTCCAGCCACCATGCAAAGCAGTGGGGATGTAAAGAAAGACAAAAACCAGTCCCTGGCTTCAAGGAGTTTTCAATCTCATGAGGGAATCAAATTGCAAACCAACCACATATAAACAAGAAGGCCAAATAAAAAACGATGAACAGAGGAGAGGCCCTGGAATGAAGAGGGCTTGGGGTTCCTGAGTCAGGGTGTAGGTACTGGGAATAGGCTGTAAGAAGCCAGGAGGGGCAGGATACAGCCTAGTTAGGAGGCAAACGCAGCATTTTGTGTTTGCTCTGGGAGACCAGAGGAGGGAGTGACATGGTCAGACCAGAGCTTTAGGAATGAATGGAGGATGGGCTGGAGGCCGGGGTCCATGTAAGGCAGGCAGTTTCTCCCCTCAACAGTCACTGCAATGGTCCAGGTGTGAAGACAGAGTCAGAGGAGGGGAGGGGGCAGATTGGAGAGATGTTATGAAGGTAGAGATGACAGCATTTAGCAACTATCAGGGCTGAGAGTGATCCAGCTGAGAGGAGCCCAAGGTTTCAAGCCTGGGTGACTGGGAGAAAGGCACTTCTCTACACTGTCAATCCTGAAATCAGGAAGAGAAGAGGGTATGGGAGAAAGATCAGGAGCTTGACTCTGGAGGCATTGAGTCAAGGTGACCATGAGACATCTAGTTCTTGTTGACCAAAGGGAGAGCAAATCCACGCTTCACATCTCTCTCTGATCTCTTGAAATGCTCAGCTGGTCCTAAATGGCTCATCAGTGAGTAAACAAAAGAAGTCATCTTCCCCATGCTGACCTTCCTCACTATTGCTATTCTTGCTCTAAACATGTTTCTTCCACATTTGTTGGAGGCTTGAGCTTGCCTGTCACTGTCATGCATAGAAGTGTGTCCTTGGCTGCTGGCACTGTCTGGCCCCTTGGCCACCATCTGGGTATGCTCTTCTAAGCGGGGAGCGCCTCAGAGCTCACTGGACAGTCACATGGATATTGGAGACACACCCTACCTTTTTCATTGACGTCTTTACCAATTTCATGGTTTTTAAGTAAAATGATTTCCAGTTTCATGGTTTCTAATTAGAATACTTCCCCATTTCATTTCTGAAACCACATTTCAGGAAAAATGTTAACCAACTAGAGCCTGTCCTGAAGCGGGTGACCAGGCTAGAAAGTAGAGACCAAACAGCTGTAGTAAACCTAGGCGCAGGTCTGGAGGTAGGAAGACCTATGTTCAAATTTGACCTGAGATACTTACTCCCTGGGCAAGTTTCTCTTTCCTCAATTTCCTCATCTGTGAAGCAGGATAATATAGCACCTACTTCCCTGAGTTGTTGTGAAGACCAAACAAGATAGCTATTATAAAGTGTTTAGCCCAGAGCCTGGCATATAGTAGGCACTATATAAGTTGTTATTATAGACAAATGTTGACTCCGACCATGCACCAGACACTGTCTGAGCTGCTTGGGCTACAAAGTCACAAAGAAAATACTCCCTGCCCTTTTGCTCTATTGGCAGAGGAAACAATATGATATAGACGAGATACACCAAGGTATTTAAAGTAACAGTTTTCCCAAGGGATGCTTTGCCTACAGAAGAGATGACTATTCAAGACATTGTAACTGTCTTCACATATTGTGGTTTTTTTGTCCTTCATGGTCAAAGAGGACCCTAGAACCATGACAATAGGGAGGTGAATTGGTCCTAACTGAGGGAGGGCTGTGCAGGTCACCAGCCTTACTTTCTCCTCTGGAGCCATCTGGATCCAGGAGCCAGATATAGATCAGGACGACTGGAAATGGCCTGGATGCAGTGAGAGACCTGGACCTTTCTAAGCTAAGGTCTTTAACAGGTCTCAGTTGTTGCTGTGTTGATCCTTTGTTGACAAAGAAGACCATGCCATCAGAAAAAATGATGACATGACTGGCACTTGACTTTGTTTTGAGTGAGGGAGGGCTGTGCAGGTCACCAGACTCACTTCTCCTCCACAGCCATCTGAATCCAGTGACCAAATATTCATCAGGATGACTGGAGATGACCCAGAATGCACTGGGAGACCTTGGCCCCTTTAGGCCAAGTCTATGCAGGAATTCACTTAGGGTGAGGTTAGGCCTATTCATTGAATAGGTCTGTTTAAGAAGTAGCCTGGGCATGGCCCCTTTAATGAGGCAAAGAGAAGAAAGACATAGGCTGGGAGTGAAACAGCAACATACTATTGATAATCACTCTGAAGCCAGAAGGGTCCAGAAGAGAGCTTTTAGGCAGGGGTCAGGGGCCCCAAGGTGTCTGGGCTTCCCAGTACAGTAGGTTTAAGGTTCAGGAAAGGTCTCAGTATGACTGAGGTAACACTCATTCAGTAATTAAGGCTAGGTAAGAAATGAAGCCAAGAATGACCTCTTTTACCTAGTCAAAAAAAAAAAATCAGTTTGGAAAGGAAAGACTCTCAGGGTTTCTCACCAAAACAGAAACAATTGCTATTTACATTCACTCTGAGGTAATCAGGGTCAGGAAGGAAGGAAAGAAGGAAGGAAGGAAGGAAGAAAGGAAGAAAGGGAGGGAGGGAGGGAGGGAAAAGAAAATATTATAGAATCATCATGAAAGGAAGATTCTGCTTGGCCCCAAAAAGCAGAACCAGGAGTATCCATGAGGGTGGGACTGAGGACAAGCTGCAGGGGCAAATGGGGACTGTGAACCCCCTAGTGCCCAAATAGGGTTAGCTTTTGGGGAGGCAATGGGAAGTTCCTCTCCCTTGGAAGGCCCCAGGCAGAGGCCAGATGTCCAAGGGTCTAAAGGGGTATTATGAAGGGGGTTTTCATTTAAATGTAAGTGGGGCACACAGTATGGCTGTAACCTCCCCACCCACCCACCCATAGCCACACACACACACACACACACACACGCACACACACACATTCAATGAATTTTGTCATCAGAATTCTACTTTTATGGGCGACCAGTTCCCCCTTTGGAGCCATCCATCCTCTGAATCTTTTGACCCCTATTTTCCGAATGTGTAGGTTAAGGTTAGAATCTTTCCTTAGAATCTTTCGAGGACAAAGCCGGGCATTCCCATTCAAATGCGATGCTCCGATGGTGTTTATCTGGGCTCTCTCCAGCCCTTCCCCTGCTTTCTTCCTTCTTGTGGACCATCCCATATCTTTGGTGATCCTTGGTGACTGGTATCTCAGCAGGGGGTTGGAGGCTGATGTATTCTGGTGATCTCACGCTCAGCCTATGAGGCCGACATCAAGCCTTTTTTAAAGGAGCCCTCACTAATGTTCCCGTTGGGGTTCGGTATGAGATGACCAGGTCCCTTGCCACAAATGACGAGATCCTCTCTCTTCCCTTCCAGTGTTCATCATGGCCTCAGGGCTCTTGGTCTATCCTTTGGGCCTCAGCTCAGCTTCCGTGAAGAACTCTTGTGCACATGCTGGCGTCTACAATGCCGGAAGCTGCCAGATTGGCTGGGGCTACACACTGGCCATTGTGGGGGTCATGCTGTCAGGCTTCCTGCCCTTCTTTGCGAAGTATGCACCCAAAGAGCACATCTCACCAAGCCCAATGCCTGCTATTTTATAGCAGTTGTTATCAACAAATGGACATCTCATCTAAAGCAAAGGGGCAGAAGGTATAGGAGGATCTTTTCTTTTTGCTTTATTGTTGAAACTAACAAATACAATGGAAACAAGGGGGTCTGTTTGCCAGCACGCCAAGCTGTCCTGACCATCTATTATTGGCAGGGATACCTAAGTCTGGGGCTGCAGTAGAACTCCCAAGAATCCAAGGAGCCCCTGTCCTTCCTCAGGCAGAGATCCCAGCCACAGGGGTCAGGCAAACCACACCCATCTAGCCTCAGAGGGTGGCATCTACCTCCTAGTTTCTTTTATGTCACAAACATGGTCATTCTTTTTTAAAAAAGTAATTCATTTTCATTGGTGACTAGATATTAAATTCTTTTATAAACCCAGTTATGACTACCATCAGGGTGCTTTGTCATGTCTAAAGAATAAATCTCTGGATAACTAAAAGGGAAGCACCATGGGATATGCATGGCTAGATAGAGGCAGGAACATCTTGGAAATACAGATTGATGGTCTAGAAAGACTTGCCTGCTCTTCATTTCCCAGGCCTTAGAGCCATGGGAAACCTTAAAGGTCATCTGATCGACTTATGCATGAGGACCTTGTGGCTAACCATGCCCAACAAGCAGAAGGGCCATGTCCAGTCAAAGTCATCCAGAGAAGTCAGTGAGTAGCAAAGCAGGATTCAAGCCCAGGTCCACTGACTTCATAATCAAGGGTTCTATCATTGTATCATGCTGTTTTCCAATTGGTTATTTTGAAATTTTCCCTAAAAAGACTTTGCAGATTATATCCTTAGGTCAAATATTGGCATTAAATAGAAAAAAAATGGAACAGCCAGAGATTTGATTGATGACATGTAGATTTGCTTGGGATCAACATGAAATGTTTTGGGACAAAAAAGGCTGCCATTTTCAGTAGACAGGAGAGATCTAAAAACAAACATCTTTCCACTAGTGTTAGAACATGGGCCTCTGCACATCTGTGCTGACTGCTCTGTGTGTGTGTGTGTGTGTGTGTGTGTGTGTGTGTGTGTGTGTGTGTGTGCATGGTGGCTACATTAATCTCAAGAAATCATTTTTTGGGGGTCTCATCTTTGTACGGAATCACAGTGGTTTTTCTATTGCAGGAGAGTCCAACAAATACACCATTTGCCTTAACCAACAGAGGAATTGGGTTCCAAGCTTACTCCATTGCCACATCTTATTGGGGAGAAAAGATGTGTGGTCCCATCTTCCTAGTAATTAGGACACGTATGCCAGTCTTCCTAGTAATTAACAGACAAAGAAGGACCTAGGATCTAGTTTAATACTAACCAGAAATCTCGTCCAGTGCATTTTCGAGATGGTGCATGTTGCCTGTGATTGGAGCCATAAAATCCATCATCACAGTTAACAATTTTTCTGAGTCCTGAATGGGTTCTTTGGTCATTATGTCTCTTGAAAAATATACTTGAAGGAAACTAGAGGAAATGTTAGGGAAGGATGGGGACACTAAGCGGAGAAAAACCTCCTTTGGGAACAGAGTGATAGTGGGGGATGCGTTTTTACCAGTGGAGCTTCTTGACCCCTTCAGATTTCAAACTAAAGAAGACTGTTATTTTTAGCACCATTTTAAGGTATGTTCTCATGAACACCCAGGGGCATATTATTCATATGAAGTGACAGAAGTGAAGGGAATTTATGCGGTGAAAGGGGGAAACATTCTGAGGAGTTTGCTGTGCTGCTCAGAGAAGGGCTGCATCCCAGGAGTGAGGAGCAGGAAGTCTGCAGAGAGCTCAAGGATGCACAAATGCACACACATGCACACACACATGCACATGTCCACACACATGCACAGGTGCCCACACATGCATACAAGCACATACATGTGCACACACATGCACACCCACATGTCCCACCTTTCTTCAGTTGCCCGGTCACAGCACATGACACATTCTGGGCTCTTGTTTTAAGAGTTGCTGAATGATGTGATTACAAACCCAAAAGATGGGAATAGGCAAGAAGAAGGGGGAGTAATGACAGATGTCAGGTTATTTCCCTCGTGCCTTGTTAGGAAAGAGAACTTTGTTTTCTCAAGCTACTTAGTCCAGAAAAACAAAGGTGACATTTGGGGGTCTCATTCAGAAGGCAGCTCCTCTTTCTGCAGGTCTAGAGCAGTTGACAATCTGCCCCTGCTCTTAGAAAGGACAAGAGAGAAACACACTTTGATTCCCTAACCAGTTTGTGCCTTTCCAGTAGACTATTCATTCCTGTTTTCAAAAGTGACAAAACCATTCTCAGCCACTGAGAATGGTGGATGGAGACCAGCTGACGCCCCAGCATCCTGTGATTCCTCCTCAGAGCAAGCAAAGTGCAGTGTTTACATTGGTTTCCCTCATGTCTGGTTGGGAAAAGTGATTTATTAGCACAAAATTAGCTATCGTGCTGACATAAAAAATCCCAGAGCCGGTAACCTTCCCTTTCCTAAGTATCACTGGTGTAGATTCCTTGATAATTACAAGTGAGCTTCTCTAGAATGTTCACGTACCTAATGACTTCTCACACATAAAGTGCGAAATCTCAATTTTCCAAAATGTAAAGTCAACTTGCATATTTCCATTTTTGCATTTCCAAAATTAATGCTGTAATTTATCTAATTTTTCAAAGAAAATGTTCTTAATTTAAATAACCACCATGTTTATTAATGCTGATAAATCACTTTTTTAACAAATCATATTTGTAAGTTGAATTGCATCAACTGTTTCTTTTTATTTTTTTTTAAACATGAAACTTGCAGGTTCAGGTTGAAATTTGAGTTTTTTTTTCTAAATTAAAAATCGTTCCAAGTGTAACTAAATGATGTACTGTCTGTACTGTGAGCATTAACTCGATGGCCACTTGGGAATGAGGACACTTTTCTATGCTTGCTGAATGACTATTTCAGGTGTTCTTCCAGCAGCCGACGCTGTAAAATAAACATCACCTTGCTCACTTCCGTCGCGTCTCCCTGCTTGGCTTTTCATCTCTTTCAGTGTCTTCTTGAGAGAATTGGACAGACGTGTAGGAGCATTTCCAGAGCGTGCCGAGGTGGGCTAAGTTTTACAATTATTGTCTCCTTTGACCCCCACAACCACCCAGGGAGATAGTATTGTGACCCCATTTTATGCTTGAGGAAACAAAGTCACATACAGGGGATGTGACTTGCCCAGGGTCCTGCAGCTAGGAAGTCTCTGAGGCTCCATTTGTGATTCTGGGACCAGAGCATGGCCGTGCCTCCTAACGGCCCCATCAGCGCAGTGTGGGCTCCAAACTGAATGAAGAATTGGTCCAGGGTGTTCTGACCCCCCGGATAAGATGCTGCCAAGTTCCACACCTGGAGGTTTCCAGGGGAGCGTAGTTATAACTAACATTTATATAAACGTTAGAGTTCACACATGCTGTATGCATCATTTCATCTAATCCTTAATCAACCCCGTGTAGTGAATGCGATAGATAGGGTAACCATCTTCTAACTGAGGAAACTGACACAGGGAGTTTTGATGACTTGCCTGTGTGTGGCCTGTGGCCACCCAGCAAACGCGTGAGGTGGGCTTTGAGCTCGGGCTTCTCTGGCCTCACTATGATACTATGGGGTATGGCTGCTACCTGGATGTCCTCTAGGCAGACCAAGGGGGTGGCCAGAACCTCTCAGAGCTAGTTAGTCGTGGAAACCAGGAAATTATCTCCAATCTGTAATTACAACTTAGGACTTGGGTAATCAGGGGCACTGTGTGCGTGTGTGGGTGGGGAGGTGCAAGCCCTTAGCAGAAGTGGTGCTGACAAGCTGGTGGTGGAGGTGATGATGATGAGTCATCATTGGCACCACCACCATCCACCCACCACGTGCTGGGCTTCAGATCCAAGAAGAGGCCAAAGCCAGTACCCCCTCTCTGGGAGCGTCACAGGAGATGGAATGCACCCTTCGAGGGAGGTCTGGAGAAGCAGGATCCCTCCTGGTTGTCAGCTTCTGGGCTGAGGTTGTCACACTGACCTGAGATTCTGCCCTGGCTTAGCTAAGTGTGCCCCATGTCAGCCTACCTCCACCCTCTGCTTTAGATAGGATCTTACATAGGTGGGAGGTCTATGCCACTGGATGATGGGCAGACCCTTATGCTCCAACCTTTGACTCTAGGAGAGCACCTTGGGGTGTTCTTAGACTTCTGGTGGTATCAGGTGTGCTATGTCACTGCCAAGTGGGTACCCGTGTTTAAAATGGGCCAACTCCAAACGAAGGATGAAACAGAGAACCAGATGCTTGTCAAAGGTGTTTGCCACCACTTTGAGGGAGGATGTCCTGGTCAGAGTTCAAATAGGATTCCCTAGCCAAGGTTCTTAGGTTCTTAACTTGGAATCCATAAACTGAAGTGTATAGAAATATGTACACACACACACACGTGTGTAAGATGGATGTGAGGATACAGAGCTGTACCACGGGAGACCTCTTCTCACCACCACTCTGGGAATCAAGAGAGGGAAAGATGGTAAAAGCAGCTCAGGTGGCTTAGATGTCTTGCTCTCTCAGCAAAGGTTCCTGATCCTGGGGCCGAGGCTCCTGGCCAGTCTCCACGCAGGGCCCAGGACCTTCTCTGAGACCATTGCCGACTCCAACAAGAGACATGGGATGGAACAAAGGCCTCAGGGGCATTGGGTCAACTCTTAACAGGAAGAATGGAAGAATACAGATAAGAATCACACAGGCTGAGGTGTGGACGTGTTCCATTGACCACACCAAGGATGTCATGGAAATGCTGCAACTAAACTCACTTTATTTACAAAAGATGATAGAACTGTAAACAGGCTAACCTGATCTAAATCTACCTATGTAATAAATAGCAGAAAACCTCTGAGAAATCCAACCTTCAACTAACATAGAAGCACTTAATGAGCCATTCAGGGATCTGAAGGCTTGTCTGCTCACATCTCGCTCACAGCGCTGGTATAATAGGACATCCTGGCATCCGCGGTCCTGACAAACTCCTGGAATGTTCTTTGCTCAGAAGTGGATGCAGGCCTGACAGACACACACTGGAGGAGGCCCTTCTTTGGGTCGTAGCTGCCCACACACCGATGCACTCGGCCTCTGATCAGCCTTGGAAGCTCGCGGTCCTGGTAAGAAAGCAGCATGGCAAATGAAATCTAGTATTCTCAACAAATCCCAGGCCAGTCATTTCACAAGGTCACTAGTTTAGAGCTAGAAGCAATCTTAGAGACCATCCTCTCCAACCCCCTTATTTTACAGATGAGGAAACTGAGGCCCAGAAAGGTTAAGAGCTACACAGTGAGAGAAGGCAGATGTGTTCCTGACTCCAAGCCCAGGTCTCTCTCTGTTCTACACCAACACTGCGTATGATGAGAAGCACTGGCTTAAATAATTAAGAACTGTAGCTCATCCACATCTCTGAATCAAGCTTGGGACGGTGAGAAAACGTTGAGTGATTTTCCCTGCTGCCACGACCCCTAGCCCCTCTGACCTCTGCCCTACTTTGACCACATCTGGAGGGTGGAGTGCCCCCTACTAAGAAGAAGACAGACAATCTGGAGAGAGGAAGGTGATGGAATAGACCAGGCAGAGAAAAGAGAGGAGGAGCCCTGAAAGCTGAAGAAAGAGGCAGCAGGGGCCCTGGGGGAGCACTGGTGTGCAGGCTGAGGTGCCCCTTAGGCTGCCATTCTCACCCTGGCAATCATTGCCCTGCAGGTTCTCAGTTTCCTCCTCTGGCTCTCCATCTGGACTCCCATGGCCCCAGACAGTTAACAAAAGCTTGCTCTCAGGACTCTACTCCAAAGTGTAATACCCCTGCCCTTCTCAGAGGCTACTATTGAAGGCCTCTAAAGTCATTCCTGGATGACCACTTGTTAGAAGGTGGAGAGGTGCCTCCAACTCAAAAACTCAAGGATTCAAGTCAGGGAAAATGTGGCTTATTTTTTTAAAGATGAGATGAGAAAATGAGTCTGTGGGACTCTGTACAGACCAGAATGTGAGCAGTGAAGGGGACCCTAGTTTGTTCAATGAGAGGCCTGGCCCATATATAGCTGACCTTGGAGGCGTGGCCTGGCACCTGGTCAGGATCGGCCTCAAGGAGGAATCCAGCCTGCCAGGCTATCCTGGATAGATCTCAGCCCCTGGGTCCTCTCCAGGCGCAGCCCCAAGCTGTCCTTCCCACTGGTCAGTTCTCAGCCCCATGTCCTCTGAAGCCCCAATACTTTCTTTCTCTTAAATCTAAATGCTACCTTAACAATGCAGTCTGAAGACTGGACTCATGTGCATAAAATGTATTTTTTTAAACAGGTTCCTTTCAACTATAAGATTATGTGGTTTCATTAATAAAAATCTGCAAGGAAAACATGATTTTTTTTCATTTACACTTATTTGGGATGCTGCCCACTCTGCTTTTTGATTGGCCCCTTAAGTCAATGCTAAACAAATACTCACGATTTCATAGAACACACAAGGCAAAGTATTCTTTCCATCTCTCAGGAGAAAGGTCTTGGCCCCATGTGCACCTGATGTAACAGCTGAGTCGAGAACGGCTGCCCACAGGGAGGAAAGAACACAGTGATGGTCTAAAACAGTAACTGTCAAGGGAGGGTCCACCTAAGCTACAGGGGCCTTGGATTTGTCCACACTGGGGCTGAAGAACAGGGCACAGAAGTGGGCTGGGGGTGGGACACCCAGGATCAGATGGCCATCTCCGAGAAACCAAGGCCCCCACAAGGTCTGTTTAATGGGCCAAGGCCCATTTCTCTATCTCAGTGTGTCAACCGAAAAGATGGCTAGGAACCAGTCATGGGGACCAGGTTAACAAACCCTGAGGAATCTGCCAGTAATCTGCAAGGGGTTGGGGGGGGCGGCATTGGGGGAGAGCGGACCCAGCTGCTCTCCCTCAGGCTTTCCTGGTGAGCCTCTGAGCATTTCTTGCCTATAAAAGCCTTGGGGAGAGAGCACTCGCCCCCAATCCTGAGCAAATGAGTTCAGGCTGCTGTCCAGTCCTGTGTAGACTGTTCAGTTTGTACATTCAGCTTCCACCAAAGTGCTGGTTGCAGAATTGGCTGCCACTGGACTGTGGTGCTGACCGCTCCCTGTGGGTGGCTGTGGAGAAGAGTTAACTCCCAGGGAAAGATGGGACTTGAAGCAGCCAGGGCAGTGAGGCTGCACTACATCAGCTCCATAATACCTATGGATGTCCACCCTGAGCTTCAGGGAATGACCAGTCATTGCATAATTTGCACAAAACTGCAAGTGACAAACTCACCATCTGCCCATTTTTCCAAATGCACCAAATTCCCCTAGAACTGAAGGCCCCTAAGAGTTGTGGCAATTAGACTCTGCTGAGCCTGATTCCCCACCTTGACCCCTGCCAAGGAGGCCACATCAGGGCCAAAGGTGACTGCCAGGAGCACACTGCAAGGGCTGTCACAGTCTGTGATGGGAGCCTGGGGCAGGGGCAGGGCTGGGTCTACCTGGCTAGGTCCGAAGAGCCCCAGTTCAGCTCAACTCCAAGGGAAGAACACCGAGGCCCCCAAAGCACATGAAAGCCACTCGACAAATCACTGACAGATCCTTGAGTCCTCCCAGGACAGCTAGGTTCCCTTCAGTGTGACTAATGAGCCATCTCCCCAAGCCATGGCATCACTTGAAATCAGGCTGCACACTGCCACTAGGCTTGAACCAATGACCCATTTCACAGATTTAAGGCTCGAGGCATGCTTCTGCCCTAAGGGCAGCTCCCAAGGGATCCTCTATCCCACAAAGACAAGGTCATTAAATCAATTAGGTAGTTCTCTTTTAGACTGACTCCAATTCACAATTCACACAGATTTAACATTTGACATTCCCTTGAGAGAATACAAGCTCCTTGAGATCATGGATTGTTGGGCTGTTTTCATTTCTGTACCCTCAGAGCCTAGCCCAGGATCTAGCATACAGTGAGTGCCTTATAAGTCAAGCCTCCCTTCCTCCCTCCCCGCCTTCCTCCATTCCTTCCTTCCCTTTTCCCTCCCTTTCTTCTTTTCCTCTTCCCCCTTCTATCCCTCCAGGTCTTTCTTCCCTTTGCCCCAGACCACCTTCTCCTTGCCTCCTCCCTCCTCCATACTGACCTAGCACTTCAAAAAGCAGTGGGCAGTGTGCCAGGCGTTCCCTCCAGTGCTTCATGCTTTCAATGCCCGCAGGGAGAATTCTAAGAGAAGGCTGGTCTTCCTTCTGCACAAGATGGCGCCCTCCTGCTTCCTAACAGAGGGGAAAAAGGGTATTTAACCCATTTGGGAGCAGAAACTACCCCCATGTCCAGAAATTCCTCCAGTTCCTGCTGCCTACCAGAGGCATGCCCAGAAGTCATGTTTCCTGCCAGATTCTGGGCTGAGAACAGCTCTTGCTTGGTAGGTCACTGAGTCAGCAGGTCAGGGAGGACCTGGAGAAGTGGACTTACAAGGCAGAGGGGGAATGACCAGGAATTTGGGGAATTATGGGAAGTGACAAGCCATGGACAGTCTTGCTCTAAAGCACCCACATTCCTGACAGCTACAAAGGGGTCCCCAGTGAGCTGGAGATATCATGGGTTCTGATGTGGGTGTGAGCCCATGGCTTGGACATCTGGGTCTAGTAAATAAGACATGTCCACAGGTGCTAGTACCAAGGACATGGGCCTTTTTCATCTTTATCGTTTGTTTCTATCAAATGAAATGTCTCCTGAAGCACTCTGCAAAACTTAAAACACAATGAAGATGTTGCTTGTCATGGTTAACATAGGCCAAGTCTGTTTTTTTGCCTGTCAGTCAGGAAGTCGGGAACTTCCTCAGGAAGTACTTGCTCTGGGTTGGGAGCAGGCCAAGGGGCTGGGGCTGCAGAGAAGGCACAACTTAGAATTTACCTTACTGATCTTTTCCTCCCGACCATTACCAATGGGTTTTCTCTTAAGTTGACTTGGTTGGGAACTGCATTTCACCATGTGCAATGAGCTACTGCTGTTCCCCAGACTTTGGGCGCTGGACACCTGAGCATGGTCAGTTTGTCTCCATTTCGGATTTGTTTCCAGAGTCACCAGACCAGCACTGGTCCCACTGTTGGCCACTGAACACGAGCTTTTCCTCTGAAGTGTAAACTCATTTCCATCCCAAGCCTTTGTGCTCTCTTCTCTATGGCTGGAACATCATGAGACAATTTTGAAATTAGTTTTTAGAAAGGTCTTCTCTGATTTTTAAGAACTTCAATAATAGATCTCCGTTTAAACTACCCCACCCCACTCCTCAAGCTTCTAGGTGCATCCTGTAAGTTCACAGCCTGAAGGGAGCTGTCGGGTAACTTGGGACTATGAATCATGAGGACAAAGAATCTGAGGCTTCCTAGTGCCACCACAGCACTAGAATTGCAGGTCATGCCTCTCCACTGAGCCTGGTTCTAAAGCACTGGGCATGGCAGGGCTCTACAAAGAACAAAAGACCACACTAAGGAACTTCCAGGATCTTGAGCTCCACACAGAGCCCAGAGCCAAACTTCTGCAGCTGGGTTCTTATACAAGCAAATATGGAAACCCAGGGAGGGCATGTGGGCAAATCTAATACCATAGGATTTTTCCCCATTGGTCACCGAGCAATGAATACGTTAAACTATAATAACTAGCAACCCTGGCTAACTATGGCTAACCCAGGCCTGAGAAAACAACCCTTGGATTTAGAGGCCATGCTTGATTTTCCTACTGCGATACGGTCGAGACCTATGAACACATGGTGCCAAAGCGCTTCAGTGGGAAAAGGAGGGGCGGAACTCAGCCAGGGCTCCTGCTTGGACTGTCTGTCTACAAGGCCATGTGACCTTGGGGCGTCAGAAATCTGGGGAGTGGTGGTCATGGACAGTTACCGAAGGGCCTTGTATGAACTACTGCATCCCCAGGTGGAATCATGGGGAGGAGGCAGCAGTCAGGTTACTTCAGTTTCAAGTGATAGTTACACCATCAGGCACATAAAAGGAAAGAAGAGTAGGCCCCATAATTGCAAATACATAATGGTATTATTTTGCATACTGACTGATTCATTTAACATGAGTAAACATTTTTCACCACTTCTGGTATATTTTCAAGAAAACGGACAAAATCCCAAAAGGAGACAAAATTTGAAATACCACAAAAAATAACAAAATTGTTGAAAATGATTAAAAAGTGCTTCATTTGTTTAATCAAACTGGTTATTAAGCTAACTGGAAAGGGCATTGGCTCCTTTCCAGGGGACCCCCTGCTTAAGCTCTGGAGGCAATGATGTCAGAAAGAAACACAAGCAGGAAGCTGCCTATGTACCTGGATCCTGGAGTATAGGGAGGCAGACACTCCTCAGTTTTTCCCTCCTTATCTGCTGATGGTGGGGCAGGAAATTACCTGCTGCAGGAAGACTCCTCCGCCCTGGACAGCACCTGGGCCCTGACTACTGCCTCTCCTAGCCCATGTTTACCATCATCACAGATCGGGGAGAAGCAGACTCCAAACCTGGCTGCATTTGTAGATCCCTGGTGCAGATCTCAGGGCCTACCTGGCTCGCCATAGGGACTTCATAAAAATACGTGCTGACTGCCTGGTCCTTTAACGACCTTTGATCCTCCACCCCCCCTCAAACTGTGGTTCTATGGCTTTTCTCCTTTTTGAAGCCAAACTCCTAGAAAACAGAGAGGGGGACTCCACCGTCCCTAATGATCCCTGGGAGCCACAGCCTGACTCAGAAAACCCCCTACTGCCACTACTGCAAGGCTGTCTGCTATCTGAGGCTATGGGCCCCATCAACCCCCTCACTTCTCCTCTGAGGGTGCCCCTCTGGACCCTGCTAGCTATGGGCTGCCTTGGCTCCTCAGACCCTGTTTCCTCCAGGCTTACCTGGACTATGATTCTTGGGTCTGTCTGGGGGTCTCTCATCTCTCAGACTTCTCTGGCTGGTCTTTTCGCTCCTTTGGGTTCCACACAGGTAGCGAGACTCCCAGATCTAACCTTCCTGAGTCCCAGCCTGACCTCACTCACTGGTTGCCTGCCGGACACTCGGGGCCGACTCACTCTCAACCAGTGCTCTCCTCCCTCTCCTAACTGACTTTTCCCTGGTATTCACTCTGCTTCCCAGTTCCTGATTCATGCAGGGTGCCAGTGTCTTTCTGGTCCGCAGGTTGACATCCCTCATCCCCCCCACCCCACTGCCCATCAGGTCAAGTCCTCTGTTCCCCTGGCCACTCCCCCAGGCCAGGCCCTCTTCCCCTCTCACCTCTAACAGTTTCCTGATTTCTGGCTCTGATCATGTTATTCCTTTACTCAGAGCTCTTCAGGAGGTCCTGATGGCCTCCAGGAGGACATACACACACACACTGTGGGCTGCCCTAACGCCCTCCCTCTCAGTTGTCTGCCTGTCATTTCATGACTCTCCTTCACTGGTACTTACTGTTATCCAGTTGTTCCCTGAAGGTCTCTGGGCATGTTCCCTGGCTGGCTTTCCTTCCTTACCTCCACCATCTACCCAAAGCCTTGCCTGGTTCCCCCTCCTGGAGAGTATGGGCACCTTGCCCAGTGCCCTGCACACAGCAGGGACTTAATAAATGTGGGCTGAACAATTCCTATTAATGACGCATTTTCCTTAAAACAAGGTTATGGTTATCCCCATTTCCGGATGAGGAGACAGGTTCAGCCAATGAGACTCAGAATCGTACTCACCTCCAGCTCCTCCAGTTGTGACTTCCTGCCACACCCAGTTGGTCTTGGTTAAACCCATTTTCTTGCTTTAGATGAGGGACAGCAGGTGACTGTTGCCTTTCAAAGAAATATTTCTAAATGTTGATATTAAGTAGTAATGTAAGTAGCACATTTGGAAACATAAGATAAATGTATATGAAAGTCATCAACAAACACCACAAGTCAGTTACCCAGCATTCATCATTTTCTGTAATGGTGGCACCTCGGGCTTCATCATTTCCCAGACGAAATCTAAAAGCCAAGGAGACAAGCAAGCAAATGTTCACAAGACGGGAGATGCGTCCAAGACAGATTTTATTTCTCCAGCCCCACCAGGCCCATGAACTTCTCTGTGAAATTCATTCCCATTCCCATCCAAACCACTGCCTTGGGATGCTTGCATTTTGGAAAGGGAAGCGTGACATTTCTTCTTTGATAAACAAAGGGCATTAGAATCGGAAAGTGCGCCCTGAAGCCCACCCTCTTCATTTTCGAGACGAGGAAACTGAGGGCTGGATGTTGTAGGGGTCTGCTTATCATCCCTCACGCACTGATATGTGAATGCAGAGGGTTTAACGAGACTCCTGTGGTTGATGATTAGTAACAATTGAGGAAACAATCTGAGCTTCTCAATTTACTAGTGAAACAGGCATAATACATAAGCCAGTGGCCTCCCAAAAACGCTGGATACAGAGTGAGGCAGTTTTATGTATTAAAAACAATAAATCAAATAAAATCAGCTAATTGAAATAAAACAATTAGTTAGGAACCAAAATTAGCTAATCTGATTCCTAACCAGAGGAAAAACTAGGGACTTCCTGAGTTGAGAGGGGGAAAGCACACAATTCACTGAAACCAGAAAAATGGTAGCCCACCCCCAAAAGTGTCTATATTCAATCAAAGGTACAAGGGAGCAACAACTGGTAATCAGCGTGGGGTCAGTTTTCAGATAAGACATAGAGATTGCTTGAGATATGTAACTGAGATTTCTTGCATCAATTTTCAGATCTAACCTGGTTTCAGGTCTGCATACCTTGGGTCCTCAATTAAACTCTCTAAGCAGCAGGTAGAGGGGGTCCAGCTTCCCAGCCTCATAGGACTAAGTTCAAATAAAGTGAGAAAATTTTCTCCCAATTCCCGTAACTGAATAAAGTTTTCTGACAAGACATTGGACTAGGTCCATAATTGAATAGAAAGGGCCCAAAGCTAGCTCTAGAATTGGGTCCTAATACTGTGTCAGTGGGGTTCACCAGAACTCCTTGGTTCCTCCTTCCCTTCTACTCCCCAGGACAAAGAAGGCCAGAACAGAGGTGAGGATCAGCCTCTTTCTGACAATCCTCTGATGAGTACCACCAATCAAGTAAGGCCTGAAACAGGGGCAATGCTGACCCAAGGTGTCTGCTGTCATGATGGACATCTAACATGGAGTTCAAACAGGAGAGAGCCTGCCTAGAAAGGGGAAGTCCTTCAGGTGCTCTGAGTTTCAGGAGTTCATGTATTGAGCCAAGCCCAGAAGGCCTCAGTAGTAAGAGTGCTGACACCTAACAATCCCCAGTGAATGAAAATGCCTGTTGTGCAGACCAGGCCTGTGGACGGAGAAGGTGCCAATAAGCTGACCTCCAGGTGCCTATCTCTTAATCAGGAAGATGAACAGAGCAGGAGCTGGGAGCAGGAATGAGTTTGGGAACTGAGTTTGGGAACGGTGCAGTTTTGTCAACAGCTCCAAGCTTCTCTATGAAACATGGGCCCATCTTCCTAATGGCAACAGTCTTCCAGTGACAGTGGCTGTGTAGTAATGATAGACCACTACAATCCCCAGAGAAACAGAGAAATGCAGAGAGCCATCCAGTGTGTATCAAGCAGCAGCACACCACTAGGACAAATTCCACCCATTTGGCACGAACAACACCAGCAAAGAGCTTTACAGCTGGAAGGGACTGGGCATGACACAAGGCATGGATAACAGATGGATGGTCCTAGGCTCACCCCTGGGTGGGCCCTCTGGAGACACCGTGTGGGAGGACCTGGGCATCCACACAGATCTTGACCTCTGGAGCACCTACAAGCTCTCCCTCTCCATAGTCCAGAACTCAGAAACTCCTCTGACCCTGATTTCCTCTTTCTATCTTTCCCTAGAGCTCAACCTCCCAAACCTAGACTTCATGGTCACTATACTCTTCTCTGCTTTCCTAGTCCCTCCTCCCTCCTCTAGCCTAAGTCCATTTCCAATCTTCCATCCCTGAATCTCTTGCTTCCATCATCCCCCACCATCTTTTTTTTTTTTAGTCTGTCAACAAGCAGTTTAAAAATATTTTATTTTTCCTTCAATTACATGTAAAAATAATTTTAACATTTGTTCTGGAGGTTTTTTGAGTTTTGAGCTCCAAATTCTATCCCTCTTTCCCTCCCCTCTCCCCTCCCTTACAGGGTAAGGAATTTGACATAGATTATACATGAGCAATCATGTAAAACATTTCCATATTAGTCATTTTGTGCAAAAAGACTCGAACAAAAAAGAAAGAAAAAATGTGAAAAAACAATGTTTCATCTCTATTCAGATAGGATCACTCCTTTCTCTGAAGACAGAGAGCATGCTTCAGCCTGAGTCTTTTGGGATTATCTTGGATCATTGCATTTCTGAAAATAGCTAAGTCACAAAACCCTTGTACAAAATTGCTGCTCTTGTGTACAATGTCCTCCTGGTTCTGCTCACTTCAGTTTTCACCAGTTCAGGTAAGTCTTTCTAGGTTTTTCTGAACTCCACCTACCTGTCATTTCTTATAGTACAATAATATTCCACTACAATCATATACTATAACTTGTTCAGCCATTCCCCAATTGGTGGTGTCAACCATTACTGAGTTCATTCTAAGAAAGACAAACAAAATTAGGCTGCATGTGCATTTTTAATTTATCTCAAAGTTGACAGGGGGCATCCCCTTAATTTCCAATTCTTTGTCACCACAAAAACACTAGTATAAATATTTTTGTACATGTGCGCTGTGTCCTTTTTCCTTTTTCTTGATCTCTTTGGGATACAAACCTAAGAGTAAAACTGATGGATGAGAGGGATATAGGACATATATGTGCAATTTTGTAAAATATATTTCCATGAAAAAAGTAAAGTAAAAACTGTGTGCTTTGATTTGCATTGAGACTCCTATCAGTTCTTTCGCTAGATGTAGATAGCATTTTCCATCATGAGTCTTTTGTAATTGTCTTCAATCACTGTATTTCTGACAATAACTCAGTCTTTCACAATTGATCATCATTCAGTATTGTTACTGAATTGCTGCTCTTGCAAGTACAACGTCCTCCTGGTTCTGCACACTTCATTTTGCATCCATTCATGGAAGTCTTCCCAGATTTTTCTGCAATTTGCCTGCTCGTTATTTGTCTCCCATTCACTTCTCGACACTACAAATTTGGCTTCCAAAGTTGCCACTCAGCTAGAACTGTTCTTTCCAAGGTCATCAATAATCTCTAGGTCTATTCTCAGTTCTCACCCTCCCAGGCCTCTGGGACATCTTTTCTCACCCCACCTCTCCCTCCAAGTTAAGTCAATTGCTCAGTCTTGTCAATTCTACTTCCCCAACCTAACTCCGTCCTTAACCCTAACCCAGCCCTTTTCTGCCCTCATGGGACCAGACTGGTTCATCACCAATAGTCAAGGAAGTAGGGCTGATTAGAAAATAATTGCTATCAGGATTCCATATCCATTTTTATATCACATTGGGTTTCATGTTGCTATCTTCCTCTGATTCAAAGTCTCCAGCACAGTAACAGCGGACCTGTGTTTGAGTCTTGTGTCTGTTGAGGCTTCAAGATCACCTCTGGTGTGTCTGCTACCTTTCCTGGGCCTCAGTTTCCTCATTTGTAAGAGGTTAGAGGCTCTCTAAAGTCATGTACAGCTCTGAAAATGATGAAAGGTTTGTCCATTACGTTCAACCTAAAAACTGATATCAACTTGAGTTCCCATTCATAGATCACAGCACCAATGAACCAAGGATATCATCAAGTTATCAAGTCTGGCCTCTGCCAAAGGAGAAATCTCTACTGCCTTCACTAGTTGTCACTTAGGCAAGCAGGGTCCCAGCTGCTCATCTATAATGGATAAAATCTTTCTTAATTCTACAACATTCATGCTGTGAAACTCTGAGAATTCCAACTGGAAAACTGGGAATGGGGACTAAGTAATACAAGTCTGTGCATATTCATGAATGTGTAAATGGCAAGCCAAGGAAACTATTCTGAAGACAGGAGACGGGAGGGAGGCACCAGCGGGATAAACCCCGGACAGAGCGGTGCTCACACAGAGCCGTCTGTTTGTCCAGCCGAGCAGAGACTCCAGCCGGAATGAGAGAGATCTTCCCGGCAGGGTCAGCGAAGGGCTGACCCAGCCCCCGGCCCTGTGGCCCCGCTCGCTTTCCTTACCCGTGGGCAGAGGAGGGAAATCCTGGATCTCGGCCGCGCCTGGGCTGGAGGTGAAGGGCTGCCGGACCCTCTTCTTCTGATTGAACAGAGGAACCGGCAAACAGCCTACGGGGAGACAAGGCCACCGGGGCCGCGTCGGGCTCCGCAGGGCCCTTCACCGCCCCAGCTCCCGCTTCCCCAGCCCTACCATGTGTCAGCACCTCCTGTGTGCCAGGCTAACGGGGCGGAGGGAACCCGCTAGAGACAGCAGGAGGGGAGCTCGGACCTGGGCAGAAATGGGGACAGGGGTAGAAGAGAGCCAGAGAGAATGCCCGGAGCCGGGGAAGGGGCAGCCCGGGGAGGGGGCAGCCCGGGCTGTGCCAGGTGGGGAGGGGGCAGCCCGGGAGGGGGCAGGCGGGGAGGGGGGCAGCCCGGGGAGGGGGCAGGCGGGGAGGGGGCAGCCCGGGGAGGGGGCAG